>CAUYUJ010020523.1:101657-155208 GCA_963575745.1 Prorocentrum cordatum | reverse complement strand
GATTGAGACGTACTGTGGCCTCAAAGAGGTTCGATAGTATTTGATCTCCTTAATTCATCAATTCACATTTGACGTTGAGCATAAGACTCTTGTCATACCGCGGGTTGTACAAGCGTATTTCGGAGAGCTTAGGCTGTCGCCTTCCTGATCGTTGGATCGGTGAGGCTTCGCCTGCTCCCTATACGTCCGCTTCCTTGCTTTCGACTAGGCTGGAAAGCCTGCACAGTCGACCGCAAAGTCCGCAAAAAACAAAGGTTGACGGTTTACCGCCGGCGCCCAGTTATAGCTGGAAGCTAAGAGTAATTCCGGCGCGCTGGAGAGCTAGTTGGCAAGAAAAATCTCGACGGAACTAACTCGTAGAGCTTCCCTTAGCTAGTTATAGCTGGAAGCTAAGAGTAATTCCGGCGCGCCCCAGAGCTAGTTGGCTCGAAAAATCTCGACGGAACTTTTGACGACGTTTGCTCGGTTGAAAATTATGTTCTCGAAATTTGACCATTCGTTAGAGCTCTAGTATTTTTTCCCGTGATATTCGATCTTTTTCCCGCTCGCCATCTTGATCTCAGCTCGATCGGGTAACTTTGAAGGCCAAAAAGCACGGTGGCGGGAACGGCCGTTTCGAGTCATCTTGGACATGCCTTGAGGGTTTTCTCTGAACATACTCGAGCTTCTAGGGCCGCTACAGAGTGGTAGCAACAGCTAACGCATGCAGAATGATCAGGCGCGTTCGCCTGTTGAACCCAGAGGTCTGAACTCGGTCTGTCAGCCGAGCTAGGTCCGCAAACCTGTTTGTATTATTCGAGTTAACTTGATACGCGTTGTCGGTTTTTTCTACTTAACTCGAGCTCTAGGACAGCTACAGTGCTGGTAAGCACTCCTATCGCACTCAGAATGATCAGACGCGTTCGGCTATTGAATTCATAGGTCTAAACTCGCTCTGCTAGCCGAGCTAGGTCCGCAAACCTATTCGTATTATTCGAGTCAACTTGATGCGCGTTGTCGGCAGCTACAGTGCTGGTAAGACACCTTCCGCACTCAGAAACATGAGGCGCGTTCGCTTGTTGATCCAGAGCTCTGAACTCGGTCTGTTGCGCGATCCAGAATCACGAAACTGTTCGTATTCTTCCAGTCATCTTGAGAGCTACTCTTGGCGTTCTGCACTGAATTCGGGCTGCAGGAAGGCTGCAGGGCGGGTATTCCGAGGCATCAGACGCGTCCGTCTGTCGCATTCAGAGGTCTGAACTCGGTCTGAAACTCGAGTTAGGCTGAAAAACTATTCGTTCTCTGCAATTTTTTCCGACAGTATATGTTGTCAGGAAGCTTTACGAGTCTCCCGGCGGTAACAAAGGTTGACGGTTTACCGCCGGCGCCCAGTTTTGACGACATTGGGTCGGTTGAAAATTTCGTTCTCGAAATTTGAACATTCGTTGAAGCTCTAGTATTTTTTCCCATGATATTCGATCTTATTCCCGCTCTCCATCTTGATCTCAGCTCGATCGGGTAACTTTGAAGGCCAAAAAGCACTCTGGCGGGATCGGCCGTTTCGAGTCATCTTGACATGCGCTGACGGTTTTCTGAACATAACTCGAGCTCTAGGGCAGCTACAGAGCTGGTAAGCACAGCTAACGCATGCAGAATGATCAGGCGCGTTCGCCTGTTGAACCCAGAGGTCTGAAATCGATCTGTCAGCCGAGCTAGGTCCGCAAACCTGTTTGTATTATTCGAGTCAACTTGATACGCGTTGTCGGTATTTTCTACTTAACTCGAGCTGTAGGATAGCTACAGTGCTGGTAAGCACTCCTATCGCACTCAGAATGATCAGACGCGTTCGGCTATTGAATTCATAGGTCTAAACTCGGTCTGCTAGCCGAGCTAGGTCCGCAAACCTATTCGTATTATTCGAGTCAACTTGATACGGATTGTCGGTATTTTCTACTTAAATCGAGCTGTAGGGCAGCTACAGTGCTGGTAAGCACACCTTCCGCACTCAGAAACATGAGGCGCGTTCGCCTGTTGGATCCAGAGCTCTGAACTCGGTCTGTTGCGCGATCCAGAATCACGAAACTGTTCGTATTCTTGCAGTCATCTTCAGAGCTACTCTTGGCGTTCTGCAATGAATTCGGGCTGCAGGGAGGCTGCAGGGCTGGTAATTACAGGAATCGATTCCGAGGCATCAGACGCGTCCGTCTGTCGCATTCAGAGGTGTGAACTCGGTCTGATACTCGAGTTAGGCTGAAAAACTATTCGTTCTCTGCAATTTTTTCCGACAGTATATGTTGTCAGGAAGCTCTACGAGTCCCCCGGCGGTAACAAAGGTTGACGGTTTACCGCCGGCGCCCAGTTATAGCTGGAAGCTAAGAGTAATTCCGGCGCGTCCCAGAGCTAGTTGGCAATAAAAATAACTCGTAGAGCTTCCTTTAGCTAGTTATAGCTGGAAGCTAAGAGTAATTCCGGCGCGTCCCAGAGCTAGTTGGCAAGAAAAATCTCGACGGACCTTTTGCTGACTTTTGGTCGGTTGAAAATTTTGTCCTCGAAATTTGACCATTCGTTAGAGCTCTAGTATTTTTTCCGATGATATTCGATCTTATTCCCGCTCGCCATCTTGATCTCAGCTCGATCGGGTAACTTTGAAGGCCAAAAAGCACACGGGCGGGAACGGCCGTTTCGAGTCATCTTGACACGCGCTCTCGGTTTTCTCAAGATAACTCGAGCTTCAGGACAACTACAGAGCTGGTCAGCACAGCTAATGCATCCAGAATGATCAGGCGCGTTCGCCTGTTGAATCCAGAGGTCTGAACTCGGTCTGCTAGCCGAGCTAGGGTCGCAAACCTATTTGTATTATTCGAGCTATTGTAGCAGACGCTCTCGGTTTTTCGTACTTAACTCGATCTGTAGGGCAGCCACAGAGCTCATAATCACAGAAATCGATTGAGAATTATCAGGCGCGTTCGTCTGGTGAATCAAGAGCTCTGAACTCGGCCTGCTCCCCGAGCTAGGTTCGCGAATCTATTGATATTGTTCGAGTCATCTTGAGAAGTGCTCTCGGTTTTCTGTACTCAAATCGTGCTGGGGGAGGGCTACAGTGCTGCTGGTCACAGGAATCGATTTCGAAACATCAGGCGCGTCTGTTCGTCGAACCGAGAGCTCGGAACTCGGTTTGCTCGAACGAGATCCGCGAAACTGTTGTATTATTCGAGTCATCCTGAGAGGTGCTCTCGGTTTTCTGCACTTAACTCATGCTGTATGGGGGGCTCTTATATATTGTCAGGAAGCTCTACGAGTCCCCCGGCGGTAAGAAAGGTTGACGGTTTACCGCCGGCGCCCAGTCTCGACGGACCTTTTGCTGACTTTTGGTCGGTTGAAAATTTTGTCCTCGAAATTTGACCATTCGTTAGAGCTCTAGTATTTTTTCCCATGATATTCGATCTTATTCCCGCTCGCCATCTTGATCTCAGCTCGATCGGGTAACTTTGAAGGCCAAAAAGCACACGGGCGGGAACGGCCGTTTCGAGTCATCTTGATACGCGCTCTCGGTTTTCTCAAGTTAACTCGAGCTTCAGGACAACTACAGAGCTGGTCAGCACAGCTAATGCATCCAGAATGATCAGGCGCGTTCGCCTGTTGAATCCAGAGGTCTGAACCCGGTCTGCTAGCCGAGCTAGGGTCGCAAACCTATTTGTATTATTCGAGCCATTGTAGCAGACGCTCTCGGTTTTTCGTACTTAACTCGATCTGTAGGGCAGTCACAGAGCTCATAATCACAGAAATCGATTGAGAATTATCAGGCGCGTTCGTCTGGTGAATCAAGAGCTCTGAACGCGGCCTGCTCCCCGAGCTAGGTTCGCGAATCTATTGGTATTGTTCGAGTCATCTTGAGAAGTGCTCTCGGTTTTCTGTACTTAAATCGTGCTGGGGGAGGGCTACAGTGCTGCTGGTCACAGGAATCGATTTCGAAACATCAGGCGCGTCTGTTCGTCGAACCGAGAGCTCGGAACTCGGTTTGCTGCTCGAACGAGATCCGCGAAACTGTTGTATTATTCGAGTCATCCTGAGAGGTACTCTCGGTTTTCTGCACTTAACTCATGCTGTATGGGGGGCTCCAGAGCTGGTAATCACAGGAATCGATCCGCAGACATCAGACGCGTCCGCCTGTCGCATCCAGAGGTCTGAACTCGGTTTCATACTCGGGCTGGATTGGAAAACTGTTCGTTTGTTTTGTTAGAGTCATCTTGAGAGGTCTATAATCGCTTGGGCTGAAAAACTAGTCGTTTTGTGAAATTCTTTTCCAATTATATATTGTCAGGAAGCTCTACGAGTCCCCCGGCGGTAAGAAAGGTTGACGGTTTACCGCCGGCGCCCATTTTGGGTGGTTTTCCGAAAATTTAAAAGATATTTGACCATTTATTTTGCAAAAGCAGATTTTTACGCCGAGCATTGGCATATGAACTCTTCTCTGACAGCAGCTCAGCTCTCTCGATGCATTTTTGCACAAGTTGACTTCCAGGAACTGAGCGAATATCAACATCGAAAAAATTGAATTTCAAGATTTTCGAAAAATCTTCATTTTTTGATTCTGTGTCGATTCTCTGCACCCTTACTAGTGAGAGGAGCTCTACGAGGTTCCCGGCGGTGACCAGGTTGACGGTTCACCGCCGGCGCCAGTTCGGGCGCGTTCCAGAGCTTGTTGGCAAGAAAAATCTCGACGGACCTTTTGCTGACTTTTGGTCGGTTGAAAATTTTGTTCTCGAAATTTGACCATTCGTTAGAGATCTAGTATTTTTTCCCGTGATATTCGATCTTATTCCCGCTCGCCATCTTGATCTCAGCTCGATCGGGTAACTTTGAAGGCCAAAAAGCGCACGGGCGGGAACGGCCGTTTCGAGTCATCTTGACACGCGCTGTTGGTTTTCTCAAGATGACTCGAACTTCAGGACAACTACAGAGCTGGTCAGCACAGCTAATGCATTCAGAAAGACCAGGCGCGTTCGCCTGTTGAATCCAGAGGTCTGAACTCGGTCTGCTAGCCGAGCTAGGGTCGCAAACCTATTCGTATTATTCGAGTCATTGTAGAGACGCTCTCGGTTTTTCGTACTTAACTCGATCGGTAGGGCAGCCACAGAGCTGATAATCACAGAAATCGATTGAGAATTATCAGGTGCGTTCGTCTGTTGAATCAAGAGCTCTGAACTCGGCCTGCTCCCCGAGCTAGCTTCGCGAACCTATTGGTATTGTTCGAGTCATCTTGAGAAGTGCTCTCGATTTTCTGTACTTAAATTGTGCTGGGGAAGGGCCACACTGCTGGTCACAGGAATCGATTTCGAGACATCAGGTCGTCCGTTCGTCGGACCGAGAGCTCGTAACTCGGTCTGCTGCTCGAGCGAGATCCGCGAAACTGTTGTACTATTCGAGTCATCCTGAGAGGTACTCTCGGTTTTCTGCACTCAACTCAGGCTGTATGGGGGGCTGCAGAGTTGGTAATCACAGAAATCGATCCGCAGACATCAGCGTCCGCCTGTCGCATTCAGAGGTCTGATCTCGGTTTCATCCTCGAGCTCGATTGGAAAACTGTTCGTTTGTTTTGTTAGAGTCATCTTGAGAGGTCTATAATCGCTTGGGCTGAAAAACTAGTCGTTCTCTCATTTTTTTTTCCACATTATATGTTGCCAGGAAGCTCTACGAGTCCCCCGGCGGTAAGAAAGGTTGACGGTTTACCGCCGGCGCCCAGTTCCGGCGCGCTGGAGAGCTAGTTGGCAAGAAAAATCTCGACGGAACTTTTGCTAACTTTTGCTCGGTAGAAAATTTCGTTCTCAAAATTTGACAATTCGTTAGAGCTCTAGTATTTTTTCCCGTGATATTCGATCTTATTCCCGCTCGCCATCTTGATCTCAGCTCGATCGGGTAACTTTGAAGGCCAAAAAGCACTCTGGCGGGATCGGCCGTTTCGAGTCATCTTGATATGCGCTGACGGTTTTATGAACATAACTCGAGCCCTAGGGCAGCTACAGAGCTGGTAATCACAGCTAACGCATGCAGAATGATCAGGCGCGTTCGCCTGTTGGATCCAGAGGTCTGAACTCGATCTGTCAGCCGAGCTAGGTCCGGAAACCTGCTCGTATTATTCGAGTCAACTTGATACGCGTTGTCGGTATTTTCTACTTAACTCGAGCTGTAGGGCAGCTACAGTGCTGTTAAGCACTCCTATCGCACTCAGAATGATCAGACGCGTTCGCCTGTTGGATCCATAGATCGAAACTCGGTCTGCTAGTCGAGCTAGATCCGCAAACCTATTCGTATTATATGAGTCAACTTGATACGCGTTGTCGGTATTTTCTACTTAACTCGAGCTGTAGGGCAGATACTGTGCTGGTAAGCACACCTACCGCACTCAGAATCATCAGGCGCGTTCGCCTGTTGAATCCAGAGCTCTGAACTCGGTCTGTTGCGCGATCGAGAACCAGAAAACTGTTCGTATTCTTCAGTCATCTTGAGAGCTACTGTCGGCGTTCTGCACTTAATTCGGGCTGTAGGGAGGCTGCAGGGCGGGTAATCACAGCAATCGATTCGGCGAGATCAGACGCGTCCGTCTGTCGCATTCAGATGTCTGAACTCGGTCTGATATTCGAAATTGGCTGAAACACTATTCGTTCTCTGCAATTTTTTCCGACAGTATCTGTTGTCAGGAAGCCCTACGAGTCCCCCGGCGGTAACCGAGGTTGACGGTTTACCGCCGGCGCCCAGTAACTTGTAGAGCTTCCCTTAGCTAGTTAGAGCTGGAAGCTAAGAGTAATTCCGGCGCGCTGGAGAGCTAGTTTGCAAGAAAAATCTCGACGGAACTTTTGGTGACTTTGCTCGGTTGAAAATTTCGTTCTCGAAATTTGAAAATTCGTTAGAGCTCTAGTATTTTTTCCCGTGATATTCGATCTTATTCCCGCTCTCCATCTTGATCTCAGGTCGATCGGGTAACTTTGAAGGCCAAAAAGCACTCTGGCGGGATCGGCCGTTTCGAGTCATCTTGATATGCGCTGACGGTTTTCTGAACATAACTCGAGCTGTAGGGCAGCTACAGAGCTGGTAAGCACAGCTAATGCATGCAGAATGATCAGGCGCGTTCGTCTGTTGAACCCAGAGGTCTGAACTTGGTCTGTCAGTCGAGCTAGGTCCGCAAACCTGTTTGTATTATTCGAGTCAACTTGATACGCGTTTTCAGTATTTTCTACTTAACTCGAGCTGTAGGGCAGCTACAGTGCTGTTAAGCACTCCTATCGCACTCAGAATGATCAGACGCGCTCGGCTATTGAATCCATAGGTCTGAACTCGGTCTGTCAGCCGAGCTAGGTCCGCAAACCTGTTTGTATTATTCGAGTGAACTTGATACGCGTTGTTGGTATTTTCTACTCAACTCGAGCTGTAGGGCAGCTACAGTGCTGGTAAGCACTCATACTGCACTCAGAATTATGAGGCGCGTTCGCCTGTTGAATAGAGAGCTCTGAACTCGGTCTGTTGCGCGATCCAGAATTACGAAACTGTTTGTATTCTTCCAGTCATCTTGAGAGCTATTTTCGGCGTTCTGCACTTAATTCGGGCTGTAGGGAGGCTGCGGGGCGGGTAATCACAGGAATCGTCGGCGACATCAGACGCGTCCGTCTGTCGCATTCAGAGGTCTGAACTCGGTCTGATACTCGAGTGGGCTGAAAAACTATTCGTTCTCTGCAATTTTTTCCGACAGTATATGTTGTCAGGAAGCTCTACGAGTCCCCCGGCGGTAACAAAGGTTGACGGTTTACCGCCGGCGCCCAGTTGGCAAGAAAAATCTCGACGGACCTTTTGCTGACTTTTGGTCGGTTGAAAATTTCGTTCTCGAAAATTTGACAATTCGTTAGAGCTCTAGTATTTTTTCCCGTGATATTCGATCTTATTCCCGCTCTCCATCTTGATCTCAGGTCGATCGGGTAACTTTGAAGGCCAAAAAGCACTCTGGCGGGACGGCCGTTTCGAGTCATCTTGATATGCGCTGTCGGTTTTCTGAACATAACTCGAGCTGTAGGGCAGCTACAGAGCTGGTAAGCACAGCTAATGCATGCAGAATGATCAGGCGCGTTCGCCTGTTGAACCCAGAGGTCTGAACTCGGTCTGTCAGTCGAGCTAGGTCCGCAAACCTGTTTGTATTATTCGAGTCAACTTGATACGCGTTGTCGGTATTTTCTACTTAACTCGAGCTGTAGGGCAGCTACAGTGCTGTTAAGCACTCCTATCGCACTCAGAATGATCAGACGCGCTCGGCTATTGAATCCATATTCAGACGCGTCCGTCTGTCGCATTCAGAAGGTCTGAAACCTCGGGTCTGATACTCGAGTGCGCTGCAAACATTCTTTTCTCATGCAATTTTTTTCCGACAGTATAGTTGTCAGGAAGCTCTACGAGTCCCCCGCGGTAAACAAATGTTTGACGGGTTTCCGCCGGCGAAGAGTAATTTCCGGCGCGCTGGAGAGCTAGTGGCAAGAAAAATCTCGACGGACATTTTGATGACTTTTGGTCGGTTGAAAATTTTGTTCTCGAAATTCAACCATTCGTTAGAGCTCTAGTATTTTTTCCCGTGATATTCGATCTTATTCCCGCTCGCCATCTTGATCTCAGCTCGATCGGGTAACTGTGAAGGCCAAAAAGCACTCTGGCGGGAACGGCCGTTTCGAGTCATCTTGACACGCGCTGTCGGCTTTCCGAACATAACCCGAGCTCTAGGGCAGCTACAGAGCTGGTAAGCACAGCTAATGCATGCAGAATGATCAGGCGCGTTCGCCTGTTGAACCCAGAGGTCTGAACTCGGTCTGCTAGCCGAGCTAGGTCCGTAAACCTATTCGTATTATTCGAGTCAACTTGAACGCGTTGTCGGTATTTTCAACTTAACTCGAGCTGTAGGGCAGCTACAGTGCTGGTGGGCACACCCATCGCATGCAGAATCATCAGGCGCGCTCGCCTGTTGAATCCATATGTCTGAACTCGGTCTGCAAGCCGAGCTAGGTCCGCAAACCTATTCGTATTATTCGAGTCAACTTGATACGCGTTGTCGGTATTTTCTACTTAACTCGAGCTGCAGGCCAGCTACAGTGCTGGTAAGCACACCTATCACACTCAGAATAATCAGGCGCGTTCGTCTGTTGAATCCAGAGCTGAACTCGGTCCGCTGCGCGATCCAGACTCACGAAACTGTTCGTATTCTTCCAGTCATCTTGAGAGCTACTGTCGCCGTTCTGCACCTAACTCGGGCTGCAGGGGGGCTGCAGGGCGGTTAATCACATGAATCGATTCGGAGACATCAAACGCGTCTGTCTGTCGCATTCAGAGGTCCGAACTCGGTCTGATACTTGAGTTGGGCTGAAAAATTATTCGTTCTCTGCAATTTTTTTCGACATTCTGTGTTGTCAGGAAGCTCTACGAGTCCCCCGGCGGTAACAAAGGTTGACGGTTTACCGCCGGCGCCCAGTTGGCCGACCCGGCCGAGGCGGACAATGTGGTAACTTTTGGGTGGTTTTGCGAATATTTGAAAGATATTTGACCATTTATTTTGAAAAAGCAGATTTTTACGCCGAGCATTGGCATATGAACTTCTCTCTGGTAGCAGCTCAGCTCTCTCGATGCATTTTTGCATGAGCTGACTTCCGGGAACTGAGCGAATATGAACATCGAAAAAATCATATCTCAAGATTTTCGAAATATCTATTTTTTTTGACTCTGTGTCGATTCTCTGCACTCTTACTAGTGAGAGAAGCTCTACGAGGTTCCCGGCGGTGACCAGGTTGACGGTTCACCGCCGGCGCCAGTTGGTCGACCCCACCAGAACGGACAATGTGGCAACTTTTCGGTGGTTTTGCGAATATTTGAAAGATATTTGACCATTTCTTTTGGGAAAGCAGATTTTTCGCACCTGTAGTGGGTTACGGCGCGTCCGCCAGTAAAATTTTCAGGTCCATAGATGCAGTATTACTATCAAAACACTTGGCGGAACCGAGGTTGTATAAAAACAGAAAAACACGATTTTTTGATTTTTTCGTTTCTCGCCTCAGAAGCTTTCTCTATGTGTTCCGACGATCGCTGTGCAAGAAAAGAGCTCTACGAGGTTCCCGGCGGTGACCAGGTTGACGGTTCACCGCCGGTTCCAGTTGCTGGAAGCTTAAGAGTAATTCCGGGGACCTGGAGAGCTAGTTGGCAAGAAAAATCTCGACGGACCTTTTGGTGACTTTTGGTCGGTTGAAAATTTTTGTTCTCAAAATTTGACAATTCGTTAGAGCTCTAGTATTTTTTCCCATGATATTCGATCTTATTCCCGCTCGCCATCTTGATCTCAGCTCGATCGGGTAACTTTGAAGGCCAAAAAGCAGGCAGGCGGGAACGGCCGTTTCGAGTCATCTTGATACGCGGTGTCGGTTTTCTCAAGATAACTCGAGCTTCAGGATAACTATAGAGCTGGTTAGCACAGCTAATCCATTCAGAATGATCAGGCGCGTCCGCCTGTTGAATCCAGAGGTCTGAACCCGGTCTGCTAGCCGAGCTAGGGTCGCAAACTTATTCGTATTATTGGAGTGATTGTAGCAGACGCTCTCGGTTTTTCGTACTTAACTCGATCTGTAGGGCAGCCACAGAGCTGATACTCACATAAATCGGCCTGAATCAAGAGCTCTGAACTCGGCCTGCTCCCCGAGCTAGGTTCGCGAACCTGTTCGTATTGTTCGAGTCATCTTGAGAAATACTCTCGCTTTTCTGTACTTAAATTGTGCTGGGGAGGGCTACAGTGCTGCTGGTCACAGGAATCGATTTCGAGACATCAGGCGCGTCCGTTCGTCTGAAAGCTCGGAACTCGGTCTGCTGCTCGAACGAGATCGACGATAGTGTTGTATCATTTGAGTCATACTGAGAGGTACTCTCGTTTTTTTGCACTTAAGTCAGGCTGTATGGGGGGCTGTAGAGCTGGTAAACAGGAATCGATCCGCAGACATCAGACGCGCCCGCCTGTCGCATTGAGAGGTCTGAACTCGGTTTCATACTCGAGCTCGATTGGAAAACTGTTCGTTTGTTTTGTTAGAGTCATCTTGAGAGGTCCATAATCTCTTGGGCTGAAAAACTAGTCGGTGTCTGAAATTCTTTCCCACATTATATATTATCAGGAAGCTCTACGAGTCCCCCGGCGGTAAGAATGGTTGACGGTTTACCGCCGGCGCCCAGTAACTCGTAGAGCTTCTCTAAGCAAGTTATTGCTGGAAGCTTAAGAGTAATTCCCGGATTGCCCTTTTGTTGGGCTACATAGGGTTGTACCTCGTAGAGCTCTTCGGCATCGATGAGCTAGAGGAATTCCGGCGCGGTGGAGCTAGTTGGTCGACTTGGCCAGAAAGGACAAAGTGTTAACTTTTGGGTGGTTTTGCAATTTTTTGAAAGATATTTGACAATTCATTTTGAGAAAGCAGATTTTTCGCACCTGTAAACGAATATGAGGGCCTCTCTGTCTTAATATGAGCTCTGTAGGCGCACTTTTACTATCAAAACACTTGGCGGAACCATCTTCATGTCGACACGAAAAACAAATATTTTTTTCCCTTTTTCGAGAAATGCTTCGAGAAGCTCTCTCTTTCGACTCTGAGCAGACTCACGCGTGAAAGGAGCTCTACGAGGTTCCCGGCGGTGACCAGGTTGACGGTTCACCGCCGGCGCCATTAGAGGAGAAGCCGGCGGGTGCGCGTGGATCGCCGCACTCCCACGCTCCCGGTCCACGATCCCCGCAGCGGCTCGCCGGGGCTTGCAGCGTGTAACTCGTAGAGCTTCCCTTAGCTAGTTATAGCTGGAAGCTAAGAGTAATTCCGGCGCGCTGGAGAGCTAGTTGGCTCGAAAAAAAAAGAACTGAACTTTTCACGACTTTTGCTCAGTTGAAAAATACGTTCTCGAAATTTGACCATTCGTTAGAGCTCTAGTATTTTTTCCCGTGATATTCGATCTTATTCCCGCTCGCCATCTTGATCTCAGCTCGATCGGGTAACTTTGAAGGCCAAAAAGCACACTGGCGGGAACGGCCGTTTCGAGTCTTCTTGATACGCGCTGTCGGTATTTTGTACTTAACTCGAGCTTCAGGACAGCTACAGAGCTGGTAAGCACAGCTATCGCACTCAGAATCATCAGGCGCGTTCGCCTGTTGAATCCAGAGCTCTGAACTCGATCTGCCAGCCGAGCTAGGTCCGCAAACCTATTCGTATTCTTCGAGTCAACTTGATACGTGTTGTCGGTATTTTCGACTTAACTCGAGCTGTAGGGCAGCTATAGTGCTGGTAAGCACACCTATCGCACTCAGAATCATCAGGCGCGTTCGCCTGGCGATTCGATAGGTCTGAACTCGGTCTGCTAGCTGAGCTAGCTCCGCAAACCTATTCGTATTATTGGAGTAAACTTGATACGCGTTGTCGGTATTTCCTTCTTAACTCGAGCTGTAGGGCAGCTGCAGTGCTGGTAAGCACACCTATCGCACTCAGAATCATCAGGCGCGTTCGCCTGTTGAATCCATAGGTCTGAACTCGGTCTGCTAGCCGAGCTACGTGCGCAAACCTATTCGTATTATTCGAGTCAACTTGATACGCGTGGTGGGTATTTTTTACTTAATGCGAGATGCAGGGCAGCTACTGTGCTGGTAAGCACACCTATCGCACTCAGAATCATCAGGGGCGTTCGTCCGCCTGTTGGATCCAGAGCTCGGAACTCGGTCTGCTGCCCAAATTAGATCGGCACAACTTCTATATTGTTCGAGTCATTCTCAAGTGCTGTCGGTTTTCTGCACCTACCTCGGGCCTGTAGGGGGGCGGCAGGGCTGGTAATGACAGAAGTCGATTCGCGGACATCAGACGCGTCCGCCTGTCGCATTCAGAGGTCAACAAATATTCACTATAAGTCGGAATGTTGGATGCGCGGTTTTCTGAACTAACTCAAGGTAGGAAGCTCTACGAGTCCCCGGCGGTAACCAAGGTTGACGGTTTACCGCCGGCGCCCAGTCCGGGAACGTGGCTTCCTAGCGTTTCCCAATACGCGTGGCTCAAGGGTGCGCGAAGCGCTTCGGCAGAGCTTCGGCAGAGCTTCGCCAGTTCTCGCAGGCTCCTAGGCAGAGGCGTTGTGCTAGGTTTCACAGAGCCCCGCGGGTTGTAAAAGACGCCCCTGCAGGTTTCTCCTGCGAGGTTTCCAGCGCTCCACGTTCCGGGCGGCCTTGCAGAGGTCGCCGTGCGCCGCTTCCGAGCGCTCTGCGCTCCGCGCCTTGCCTCGCTATCTGGGTTGTTCCCGGATAGCTCCTTGGAGAGCTGAGGGTTTCAGATAAGAAGCCGGCGGTGGGTGGTGAGGAGCACACGCCCACCTCCGCCGGTCCACGATTCTCGCAGCGCCTTGCCGGAGCTTGCAGCGGGTCCGGGGGCGTGGCTTCCTAGCGTTTCCCAATACGCGTGGCTCCAGGGTGCGCGAAGCGCTTCGGCAGAGCTTCGGAAGAGCTTCGGCAGTAACTCGTAGAGCTTCCCTTAGCAAGTTATTGCTGGAAGCTTAAGAGTAATTCCAGGGAGCTGGAGAGCTAGTTGGCAAGAAAAATCTCGACGGACCTTTTGGTGACTTTTGGTCGGTTGAAAATTTTGTTCTCGAAATTTGACCATTCGTTAGAGCTCTAGTATTTTTTCCCATGATATTCGATCTTATTCCCGCTCGCCATCTTGATCTCAGCTCGATCGGGTAACTTTGAAGGCCAAAAAGCAGGCAGGCGGGAATGGCCGTTTCGAGTCATCTTGATACGCGCTGTCGGTTTTCTCAAGATAACTCGAGCTTCAGGCTAACTACAGAGCTGGTCAGCACAGCTAATGCATTCAGAATGAGCAGGCGCGTTCGTCTGTTCAATCCAGAGGTCTGAACTCGGTCTGCTAGCCGAACTAGGGTCGCAAACCTATTCGTATTATTCGAGTCGTTGTAGCAGACGCTCCCGGTTTTTCGTACTGAACTCGATCTGTAGGGTAGCCACAGAGCTGATAATCACAGAAATCGATTGAGAATGATCAGGCGCGTTCGTCTGTTGAATTAAGAGCTCTGAACTCGGCCTGCTCCCCGAGCTAGGTTCGCGAACCTATTGGTATTGTTCGAGTCATCTTGAGAAGTGCTCTCGGTTTTCTGTACTTGAATCATGCTGGGGGGGGGCTACAGTGCTGCTGGTCACAGGAATCGATTCCGAGACATCAGGCGCGTCCGTTCGTCGAACCGAGAGCTCGGAACGGTCTGCTGCTCGAACGAGATCCGCGAAACTGTTGTGTTATTCGAGTCATCCTGAGAGATACTCTCGGTTTTCTGCACTTAACTCAGGCTGTATGGGGGGCTGCAGAGCTGGTAATCAGAGAAATCGATCCGCAGACATCAAACGCGTCCGCCTGTCGCATTCAGAGGTCTGAACTCGGTTTCCTACTCGAGCTCGATTTGAAAACTGTTCGTTTGTTTTGTTAGAGTCATCTTGAGAGGTCTATAATCGCTTGGGCTGAAAAACTAGTCGTTCTCTGAAATTCTCTCCCACATTATATATTGTCAGGAAGCTCTACGAGTCCCCCGGCGGTAAGAAAGGTTGACGGTTTACCGCCGGCGCCCAGTAACTCGTAGAGCTTCCCTTAGCAAGTTATTGCTGGAAGCTTAAGAGTAATTCCGGGGCGCTGGAGAGCTAGTTGGCAAGAAAAATCTCGACGGACCTTTTGGTGACTTTTGGTCGGTTGAAAATTTTGTTCTCGAAATTTGACCATTCGTTAGAGCTCTAGTATTTTTTCCCATGATATTCGATCTTATTCCCGCTCGCCATCTTGATCTCAGCTCGATCGGGTAACTTTGAAGGCCAAAAAGCAGGCAGGCGGGAACGGCCGTTTCGAGTCATCTTGATACGCGCTGTCGGTTTTCTCAAGATAACTCGAGCTTCAGGCTAACTACAGAGCTGGTCAGCACAGCTAATGCATTCAGAATGAGCAGGCGCGTTCGTCTGTCCAATCCAGAGGTCTGAACTCGGTCTGCTAGCCGAGCTAGGGTCGCAAACCTATTTGGATTATTCGAGTCGTTGTAGTAGACGCTCCCGGTTTTTCGTACTGAACTCGATCTGTAGGGCAGCCACAGAGCTGATAATCACAGAAATCGATTGAGAATTATCAGGCGCGTTCGTCTGTTGAATTAAGAGCTCTGAACTCGGCCTGCTTCCCGAGCTAGGTTCGCGAACCTATTGGTATTATTCGAGTCATCTTGAGAAGTGCTCTCGGTTTTCTGTACTTGAATCATGCTGGGGGGGGGCTACAGTGCTGCTGGTCACAGGAATCGATTCCGAGACATCAGGCGCGTCCGTTCGTCGAACCGAGAGCTCGGAACGGTCTGCTGCTCGAACGAGATCCGCGAAACCGTTGTGTTATTCGAGTCATCCTGAGAGATACTCTCGGTTTTCTGCACTTAACTCAGGCTGTATGGGGGGCTGCAGAGCTGGTAATCAGAGAAATCGATCCGCAGACATCAAACGCGTCCGCCTGTCGCATTCAGAGGTCTGAACTCGGTTTCCTACTCGAGCTCGATTTGAAAACTGTTCGTTTGTTTTGTTAGAGTCATCTTGAGAGGTCTATAATCGCTTGGGCTGAAAAACTAGTCGTTCTCTGAAATTCTCTCCCACATTATATATTGTCAGGAAGCTCTACGAGTCCCCCGGCGGTAAGAAAGGTTGACGGTTTACCGCCGGCGCCCAGTTTTTCCAGGCTCCCAGGCAGATTTTCTTACGTGCTTTGCAGGGCCCCACGCATCGTAAACGGCGCCCCTGCAAGCGTCTCCTGCGAGATACCTCGTAGAGCTCTTCGTCATCGATGAGCTAGAGGAATTCCGGCGCGGGGTGGAGCTAGTTGGTCGACCCGGCCAGAAAGGACAAAGTGATAACTTTTGGGTGGTTTTGCAATTTTTTGAAAGATATTTGACAATTCATTTTGAGAAAGCAGATTTTTCGCACCTGTAAACAACTATGAGGGCCTCTCTGTCTTAGTATGAGCTCTGTAGGCGCACTTTTACTATCAAAACACTTGGAGGAACCATTTTCATGTCGACACGAAAAAAAAACAATTTTTCTCTTTTTCGAGAAATGCTTCCAGAAACCTTCTCTTTCGACTCCGAGCACTCTTACGCGTGGAATGAGCTCTACGAGGTTCCCGGCGGTGACCAGGTTGACGGTTCACCGCCGGCGCCAGTTTCCAGCGTCCCGCGCATCGTTTCAGGCGGCCCGGCAGAGGTCCCCGTGCGGCGTTCCGTGCTTGGCTTCGCTATCCGGGTTTTGGACGCTTACAAGTGGACGCTTACAAGTTCCGGGGAGCTGGAGAGCCAGTTGGCAAGAAAAATCTCGACGGACCTTTTCGTGACTTTTGGTCGGTTGAAAATTTTGTTCTCGAAATTTGACAGTTCGTTAGAGCTCTAGTATTTTTTCCCATGATATTCGATCTCATTCCCGCTCGCCATCTTGATCTCAGCTCGATCGGGTAACTTTGAAGGCCAAAAAGCAGGCAGGCGGGAATGGCCGTTTCGAGTCATCTTGATACGCGCTGTCGGGTTTCTCAAGATAACTCGAGCTTGAGGACCACTACAGAGCTGGTTAGCACAGCCAATGCATTCAGAATGATCAGGCGCGTTCGCCTGTTGAATCCAGAGGTCTGAACTCGGTCTGCTAGCCGAGCTAGGGTCGCAAAGCTGTTCGTATTATTCGAGTCATTGTAGCAGACGCTCTCGGTTTTTCGTACTTAACTCGGTCTGTAGGGCAGCCACAGAGCTGATACTCACAGAAATCGATTGAGAATTATCAGGCGCGTTCGTCTGTTGAATCAAGAGCACTGAACTCGGCCTGCTCCCCGAGCTAGGTTCGCGAACCTATTGGTATTGTTCGAGTCTTCTTGAGAAGTGCTCTCGGTTTTCTCTACTTAAATCGTGCTAGGGGAGGGCTACAGTGCTGCTGGTCACAGGGATCGATTTCGAGACGCGCGTCCGTTCGTCGAACCGAGAGCTCGGAACTCGGTCTGCTGCTCGAACGAGATTCGCGAAACTATTGTATTATTCGAGTCGCCCTGAGAAGTACTCTCGGTTTTCTGCACTCAACTCAGGCTGTATGAGGGGGCTGCAGAGCTGGTAATCACAGGAATCGATCCGCAGACATCAGACGCGTCCGCCTGCCGCATTCAGAGGTCTGAACTCGGTCTGATACTCGAGCTCGATTGGAAAACTGTTCGTTTGTTTTGTTAGAGTCATCTTCAGAGGTCTATATTCGCTTGGGCTGAAACACTAGTCGTTCTCTGAAACTCTTTTCCACATTATATATTGTCAGGAAGCTCATGCCATGCTTGTGCGTGTTGTGCGTGCGTGCTTCACTTCACTTCACACACTCATAAGAGCTTAGGCTGTCGTCTTAATTGATTACTCATTGCATGACGTCTTACTTTTCTCCGCCTCGAGTGGAGTGCTGAATTCAGTGTGTACCCTCAGTTTCATTTGACATGTGACGTGCCTGTAGATTGAGACGTACTGTGGCCTCAAAGAGGTTCGATAGTATTTGATCTCCTTAATTCATCAATTCACATTTGACGTTGAGCATAAGACTCTTGTCATACCGCGGGTTGTACAAGCGTATTTCGGAGAGCTTAGGCTGTCGCCTTCCTGATCGTTGGATCGGTGAGGCTTCGCCTGCTCCCTATACGTCCGCTTCCTTGCTTTCGACTAGGCTGGAAAGCCTGCACAGTCGACCGCAAAGTCCGCAAAAGAAAGGTTGACGGTTTACCGCCGGCGCCCAGTCTTCCTTGCAGGGCCCCACGCATCGTAAACGGCGCCCCTGCAAGCGTCTCCTGTGAGGTTTCCAGCGTCCCGCACATCGTTTCAGGCGGACTGGCAGATCTCCCCGTGCGGCGTTCCGCGCTTGGCTTCGCTATCCGGGTTTTGGACGCTTACAAGTTTTCCGGTGTGTGCTCTCTTTGCTCTTCGGGTTTTGGACGCTACCATGTTTCCCGTCCCCAAAAACTCTCTTCGCTCTCCGGGTTTTGGACGCTGACAAGTACGCGCGGCGCCGCACGGCCCAGGCCGCTTGCGCGATCATATCCGTGCGCGCGCGTCTCTCACTTGGCTTTCCGCGTTTTAAACAACAATAGGTCCGCAAAAGGTTTCTTCGCTCTCCGTCGCTCTGCGGGTTTTGGACGCTACCAAGTACCTCATAGAGGGATTGGGCAAGATCAGCTGAGAGGAATTCGGGCGCAGGTGGAGCTAGTTGGCCGACCCGATTTCAAGAGAGGGTTGAGAATCATGATTTGCCGTTCTCTGTTGAAGCTAGAACTCTGATCTCGGTCTGCTGCCCGATCTAGAATCGCAAAACTGTTCGTATTGTTCGAGTCATCTTGGGAGATGCGGGACACTTTCGATTTTCTGCACTTAACCCGAGCTACAGGACAGCTACACAGCTGATACGTACAGAATCTGATTCAGAACAACAATCAGTGGCCGTTTTCTGTTGAATCCAGACCCTCAACTCGGTTTGCTATCGCGACACTATTCGTATTGTTCGAGTCATCTTGAGAGGTGCTGTCTGTTCTCTGCACTTAACTCGGGCTCTGGGGGGGCTGCATGGCTGGTAATTAGTGGAATCGATTCGACATCAGGCGCGTGTGCCTTTCGATTCCAGAGCTCCGAACTCGATCTGCTGCCTGATTTAGAATCGCGAAACTATTTGTATTGTTCGAGGCATCCTGAGAGATGCTGTCGGTTCTCTGCACTCAACTCGGGCTCTGGAGGTGCATGACTGAAAATCACGGGAATCGATTCGGAGACATCAGGTACGTTCGTTTTCGAACCGAGAGCCCCGATCGGGCTGTAGGGGGCTGCAGGGCTGGTAATCACAGGAATCGATACAGATACTTCAGACGCGCCCGTCTGTTGCCTGCAGAGGTCTGAACTCGGTCTGATACTCGAGCTAGGTTTGCCATATTCGTATTATTCGAGTCATCTTGAGTATTGCCATCGATTTACGCACGTAACTCGGGCTGTATGAGAGCTACAGAGCTTGTACATAAGACAATCCAGAAGACAGTCCAGAAGCATCGGTCTTAAATTGCGTGGGCTGAAACATTATTTTTTCAGTGTAATATTTTTCGACATTATATGTTGTGAAGAAGCTCTACGAGTCCCCCGGCGGTAACGAAGGTTGATGCCGAGGTCTCGGCCGTTCAGCATACGATTATGATCTTGCGGCGGGTTGTACAAGCGTATTTCGGACAGAATATGATGTGATTTTGATTGTACTCACTCACGCCATGCCTTGTCGTGTGTGCGTGCTTGAGCTCTCGTCCTCCTAATAAGAGTTGGCTTTCGCCTCTGATCGTTTGGATCGGTGCGGCTTCCGCCTACTCCCGATGCGCCCTCTTCTTGCTTCCGACTAGGCTGGAAAGCCTGCGCAGTCGACCGCAAAGTCCGCAAAACGGGTTCACGGTTTACCGGCGCCCAGTTCGGGGGCGCTGGAGAGCTAGTTCACAAGAAAAATCTCGACGAATAATTTCAGGAATTGTGATCGGTTAAACATTTTATGCTCGAAATTGAACCACTCGCTTGAACTCTAGTATTCGTTTCCGTGATATTCGATCTTATTTGCGCTCTCTTGACCTCAGCTCGATCGGGTATCTTTCACTGCCAAAAAGCGTCCAGGCGGGATCGGGCGTTTCGAGTCATCTTGATTCGCGCTGTCGGTACACTGAACTTAACTCGAGGTATGGCACAGCTACAGAGCTGGAAATGACAACTCATCGATTTCCAACGAGAGTCTGAACTCGGTCTGCTAGCCGAGCTCGGTCCGCAATTCTATTCGATCATTCGAGTTATCTTGACAGGCGCTCTTGCTTTTCTGTACTTCACTCGCGCTGTAGGACAGCCACAGGGCTGATACTCACAGAAAGTGATTCAGAATCATCAGTCGCGTTTGTCTGTCAAATCCAGAGCGCTGAACTCGGCCTGCTGCCCGATCCATAATCGCGAAACTGTTTGTATTGTTCGAGTCATCTTCAGAGGTGCTGTCGGTTTTTTGTACTCAACTCGGGCTGTAGCCTGGCTACATTGCTGCTGGTGACAGCAATCCATTTTGAGACATCAGCCGCGTCCGTCTGTGGAATCCAGAGCTCGGAACTGGGTCTGCTGCCCGAACTCGGTCCGCGAGTTCGTATGGTTCGAGTCATCCTGAAAGATGCTGTCTGCTTTCTGCACTTAACTCGGGCTGTAGGAGGCTGCAGGGCGGGTAATCACAGGAATCGATTTGGAGACATCAGACGCGTTCGCCTGTCGCATTCAGAGCCAAACTATTCGTTTTGTTGGAGTCATCTTGAGAGGTGCTCTCGATGGACGCACGTAACTCGGGCTGTAGGAGAGCTACAGAGCTCGTGGAAAGAAAATCCAGAAGCATCGGGGGGCGTTCGGCTGTTGCATCGAGAGGTCTGAAATCGCTTGGGCTGAAAAATTATTTTTCTGTGTATTTTTTTTGACATTATATATTGTCAGGAAGCTCTACGAGTCCTCCGGCGGAAAGAAAGGTTGACGGTTTATCGCCGGCGCCCAGTAATTCCGGGGCGCTGGAGAGCTAGTTGGCAAGAAAATCTCGACGGTCATTTTGAGGACTTTTGGTCGGTTGGAAATTTTGTTCTCGAAATTCAACCATTCGTTAGAGCTCTAGCATTTTTTCCCGTGATATTCGATCTCATTCCCGCTCGCCATCTTGATCTCAGCTCGATCGGGTAGCTTTTACTGTCAACAAGCACTGCGGCGGGATCGGCCGTTTCGCGCCATCTTGATACGCGCTGTCGGTTTTCTCAAGATAACTCGAGCTTTAGGACCAGCTACAGAGCTGGTAAGCACAGTTAATCGATTCAGAATGATGAGGCGCGTTTGCCTGTCGAGCCCAGAACTCGGTCTGCCAGCCGAGCTAGGTCCGCAAACGTATTCGTATTATTCAAGTCATCTTGACAGACGCTCCCGGTTTTCTGTACTTAACTCGAGCTACAGGACAGATACAGAGCTGATACGTACAGAATCTGATTCAGAATCATCAGTGGCCGTTGTCTGTTGAATCTAGAGCTCTGAACTCGGTCTGCTGCCCGACCTAGAATCGCGAAACTATTCGTATTGTTCGAGTCATCTTGAGAGATGCTGTCGGTTCTCTGCACTTAACTCGGGCTGTAGGGGGGGCTTAATGGTTGGTAATCACTGGAATCGATTCGGAGACGAATCCAGAGCTCCGAACTTTGTGTGCTGCCCGAACTAGGTCTGCGAAATGTTCGTATTGTTCGAGTCATCCTGAGAGGTGCTGTCGGTTTCCTGCACTTAACTCGGGCTGTAGGGGGGGGGGGGCTGCAGGGCTGGTAATCACAGGGATCGATTCAGAGACATCAGAGGCATCCGCCTGTCGCATGCAGAGGTCTGAACTCGGTCTGATACTCGAGCTAGGTTTGTTTTGTTCCAGTCATCTTGGGGGGTGCTGTCGATTTACGCACGTAATGCGGGCTGTAGGAGAGCTACAGAGCTCGTACAGAAGACAATCCAGGAGCATCGGGGGCGTTCGGCTGTTGCATCCGAGAGGTCTAAAATTGCTTGGGCTGAAAAACTTTTTGTCTGTGTAATTTTTTCCGACATTATATGTTGTCAGGTAGCTCTACGAGTCCCGCGGCGGTAACCAGGTTGAGCATAAGACTCTTGTCATACCGCGGGTTGTACAAGCGTATTTCGGAGAGCTTAGGCTGTCGTCTTCCTGATCGTCAGGATCGGTGAGGCTTCGCCTGCTCCCTATACGTCCGCGTCTTTACTTCCGACTAGGCTGGAAAGCCTGCACAGTCGACCGCAAAGTCCGCAAAAAACCAGGTTGACGGTTTACCGCCGGCGCCCAGTTGGTCGACACGACCAGAAAGGACAATGTGACAACTTTTTGGTGGTTTTGCTGATAACTCGTAGAGCTTCCCTGAGCAAGTTATTGCTGGAAGCTTCAGAGTAATTCCGGGGCGCTGGAGAGCTAGTTGGCAAGGAAAATCTCGACGGACATTTTGAGGACTTTTGGTCGGTTCAACATTTTGTTCTCGAAATTCAACCACTCGTTCGAGCTCTAGTATTTTTTCCCGTGATATTCGATCTCATTCCTGCTCGCCATCTTGATCTCAGCTCGATCGGGTAACTTTTACTGCCAAAAAGCGTCCAGGCGGGATCGGCCGTTTCGGGTCATCTTAATACGCGCTCTCGGTATATTGAACTCAACTCGAGATATAGGACAGCTACAGACCTGGTAAGCACACTTAATCGATTTAGAATCATCAGGCGCGTTCGGCTGTTGCAACCAGAGGTCTGAACTCGGTCTTCTAGCCGAGCTAGGTCCGCAAACCTATTCGTATTATTCGAGTCATCTTGACAGGTGCTCTCGGTTTTCTGTACTTAACTCGACCTATAGGACAGCTACTGAGCTGACATTTACAGAAGCCGATTGAGAATTATCAGTCGCGTTTGTCTGTTGAATCCAGAGCTCTGAACTCGGTCTGCTGCCCGCTCTAGAATCGCGAAACTGTTCGTATTGTTCGAGTCATCTTGAGAGGTGCTGTCGGTTTTCTGCACTTAACTCGGGCTGTAGGGGGGTGGGGCTACAGTGCTGGTGGTGACAGCAATCGATTCGGAGACATCAGACGCGGCCGCCTGTGAATGTAGAGCTCGGAACTCGGTCTGCTGCCCGAAGTCGGTCTGCGAAACTGTTCGTATTGTTCGAGTCATGTTGAAAGATGCTGTCGGCTTTCTGCACTTAACTCTGGCTGTAGGGTGGCTGCAGGGCTGGTAATCACAGGAATCGATTCGGAGACATCAGACGCGTCCGCCTGTCGCATTCAGAGGTCTCAACTCGGTCTGATACTCTAGCTGGGTTTGCCAAACTATTTGTTTTGTTCCAGTCATCTTGGGGGGTGCTGTCGATTTACGCACGTAATGCGGGCTGTAGGAGAGCTACAGAGCTCGTACAAAAGGGAATCCAGGAGCATCGGGGGGCCTTCGGCTGTTGCGTCGAGAGGTTTGAAATTGCTTGGGCTGAAAAACTATTCGTTCTCTGCAATTTTTTCGACACTATATATTGTCAGGAAGCTCTACGAGTCCCCCGGCGGTAAGAAAGGTTGAGGACGCGGAGCTTACCTCCCGCTCTCCCTCGGCCTTGTCCCGCCGGGGGGCTCTCTCGAGCTGCATTGTGCAGTCAGGAGTCTTTGGTTCCTCATACTGTACACGGTGCTCTCACTATGAGGGACGACGGCGGCGCCGCGTTGGCTGCTTCTCTTGTGGAGGCAGCGGTCCGCGCTGCTGTTCAGGCAGGTGCCCCGCGCAGGACTGTCGCAGCCGCCGCGGCTGCCGTGGCCTCGGTCATGGCGGCGACGCGGTGTGGCGTTGGTCCGGCGCAGGGCGCCCCTGATCCCGCTGCCGCCGGTTCGGCCGGATCCCGGCGGCAGCGGAGGAGGCTGAGGAAGAAAATTATGACGTGCAGGTCGGGGCAGGATGCTGTCCTCGGGGAGCCTGTCGGGCAGACCCTAAAGGCTGATCAGGATGTTGATCATGAGATATCTTGTTATCACAGGTCCAGTGTTGATCATGGCGCCTCTGATTCTCATGTTGGGAGCTCGTCATCTAGGCGAGTCCAGTTTGATGATCGGTCTTCAGTGGTTTCTTATGAGATACCCCTTCAAGCAAGGCTGAGACCCATATCGAGGAGGCCGAAGAAGAAAACTATGACTTGCAGGTCGGGGCATGATGCTGTCCTTGGGGAGCCTGTAGGGCAGACCCTAAAGACTCAGCGTGTTGATCATGAAGTTGCGCACGTGGGTTCGCACGTTCCTGTTCCTGCTCAGACGGCAGCTGATGTGAAGATGTCGGAGTTGGAGAAGGATAACGAGGATAACATGCGGTGCTTACTACTTCAGACGATGCATAAGATGGATGACAATACTGAGAGGATCCAGGACGCCATAGTAGTTCAGGGTAGTAAAATCGATAATGTTCAGACCCAGGTACAGAAGCAGGGTGTTGCAATTTCCAATTTGGAGGCTAGACGAAATCAACTTGAGGCCTCCGTCCAGAGACTTCAGGGACTGGTGCGATCAGGTTCTGTGGCGAGTGCTGCGTCTACGAGGCCTGTGTCTACGAGACCTGCTAATACTATGCATTGCACCTGAGTATCTGCTGCCTGCCGCCGCCTCTCTTTGTTGCTTGCTTGTATTGTGTCACGTGCTTATTCAGTGAGACGGATTCAGAGACAGGTTTCATTCATTTTCTTGATTGTTTCGACGTGCTTGTTGATTGAGAATTACGGTTGCCTCAAAGAGGTTCGATTGTATTTGATCTCATTAATTTATTCTTCTTTTGACGATGAGCATACGTCTCTTGTCATGCCGCGGGTTGTCGTCCGCCCTTTACTGCTTCCGACTAGGCTGGAAAGCCTGCACAGTCGACCGCAAAGTCCGCAAAAAAGAAAGGTTGACGGCTTACCGCCGGCGCCCAGTAGTTGAAAGATATTTGACCATTTATTTTGAGAGAGCAGATTTTTCGCACCTGTAAAGGCTTATGAGCGCCTCTGCGCCTTAATATGAGCTCTCTAGGCGCACTTTTACTACCAGAACACTTGGGGGAACCAACTTCATTCCGACATGAAAAAAATCAATGTTCATTTTTTCGAGAAATGCCTCCAGAAGCTCTCTCTTTCGACTCTGAGCTCTCTCACTCGTGAAAAGAGCTCTACGAGGTTCCCGGCGGTGACCAGGTTGCGGCAGAGCTTGCCTCCTGCCCAGCCTGGCCTCGCCGCTGGGGGTCCCCTCGTTTCGAGCTGCATCGTGCAGAGAGGCGGCTTTTGTTTCCCCATACTGTACACGGTATCTCAGTGTTGGTTCTGCCTGAGCACCGTACGCTTTCATTCATTACCAGAGTGCACACTGCGTCTTCAGTCTGTATTGTCGGAGGGCACAGTGATTGTCCAGATTATCGTGCATAGGTTCAGACTCTTCTGAGCGCTCGAGAACACATTGTTGCTCATTCCCACTGTTCCTCGTTCAGATTGTCGGAGAACACATCGCCTTTCCATATTGTCAGACAACACACCCGCACATCTTGTCATTGAGCAGATTGTCGGTGAACACATTGTTGGCAAAACGGCATCCGATACTCAGTGGAGCCCCTCGTGGGTGAGTGGTAGGCTTCCTCCCAGCATTCTTTCTGACTCAGACACAAGCATGGCAACCCAGGTGGCTGCGCCAGCTGCGCCAGGTGGACCAGCAAATGTAGCAAAGAATGGACAGGAAGCTGAATTCGAGAGGTCGGTCCGTCATCGGGGAGATCAGGGAACACAGGACGAGGATGCACTGCAGGCGGCACGACAGGCACTCGATAAAGCGAAAACACAGCCTGTTGACGGCCAGCGAGGCTCCCCCCTGGTTTCAGAATATGCACAATGAAGTGATTGCAGGACAGGCAGTCACACGTGAAGAGGCACGGGTGATGAGATCAGAGATCAACCGCATTTCCAATCAGCAGCAGAAGACAGATACACGGATGACGGAGTTAGAACGGCAGTTCCAATCGTTGCGCTCCAATCCGACAAGTAACGCCAGTGTTTCAACCACGGCAGGGGCCTCCTTGGGGCCTGGTGGTGCTCAAAGACTTCACTGGAATCGCAGCTTCGTGGAGCTCACTGGTTGGACCAACTGGAAAGGCACGACACTTCAGAGATCTCAATCGATGATGCGTGACAGTGATGCCACTCAACTCATTATCAATGTGAAGGCCATGCTTCCCCAGGAAATCAGTGCTAAGTTCGATGACCTGGGAACCCTGCGGCTGAATGGCAATCGCATCATGATGAGCTCTGTTAAACTGAAGTTTGTTGCAGGCACTGAGGACTCAGTCTTTTGGGAAATCAAGCAGATCCTGGAGGATGCATTTACACCTGATGCGGAGCGTTCGACCACGCAGTTAGCCCGCGCCCCACCGCCGAGAGCCAGCATGTTTGTCAACCTGGCCACGGCGCCTGATACGGTCAAGGTCAGACTGGAGGCTCCCCCCTGGAAGAAGGACCATATCGCGGCCTGCGGACGCTTCTACGGCACGTGGCGTGAGATGATTGGAATCAACCCCACCATGGACATCAAGGCAGAGACGGGGTCGGGCCAGGGGGTCAGCTCCATCTGGTCCAAGCCCTCGGACCCTTCACGCCGACCGGTGGAGGTTGCCGTATTCAGGATCTCCACAGGGACCTGGACTGTTCATCGTGACACGTGGGACGGTGCGATCAGACACAATACCAACATCTCGTGCACGTACGAGGATTTCACAACGGCACTCAACCGTTGACGGGGCTCAAAGGGTTCCAAGGGTAGGTCGCCTGGCTCCCTACTAATGCAGCTTGGGACTTTGAATATCAATAAACTTGGAAAGAGCCAGGATAGGGGATTCAGTTGCATGCGATTGCTAACTACACTTGGGGTCAATATCGTATGTCTTCAGGAGTGCCGGCATCTCGCGCATAATTCAGAGTCTTTTAGAAAGTTGGGATGGGAATCGTATCTCTCAACTTGCATGCTTGCTGGAGTGGCCATCAGGGGGCCGCAAGGGCACAACATCAAAGCTAGCTTCCAGTACAATCGGGTTTCTATTGTTGTACTTGCTCGTCCGTGTGTTTTCTTAGTGTCGGCGTACTTTCCACATGCAGATCGTGAGGATGCGTTGGGGGTCCAATCTGAGATGCTACTCAATATTAGGAATGCTTTCACAGGCTTCACCTCTAAACACGGGTCGGGATACAAGCTCGTGCTAGCATGTGATGCGAATGTGGAGCTCACGCCTGGACTGAACACCAGGGTCGGCATCCACACAGGCGAAGCTTTGTCCATTGCCATGCACAGAGGGTACGGAGTGAAGGGGGATCATGAGCAAAGAAGGTGGAGGGAAGATCATCTGAGGGAGGAGATGGAGGGGTTCATGCAGACAATGCGGCTTTGTGCAGTCAACACGCTCGGAACTCAGAGAATGCCCACATTTGAACCTCTCGGCAGACGAGTTGGGCCAAGAGTTCAGCGAGTACTAGACTATGTCATGGTGCCAACGTGCTGGCACGACTCCATTGTAGATCTGAAAGTGGACATGCTGTACGAAGCACCAGATGCCCGCTTCAGTGATCATGCTTTGCTCTGCGTGGAAATAGATGTTGAATCCAGGCCCCCCTCTCGGTACCGACCAGCACCTAGACATCACAGTGCACACAAGCAGTTCGAGACACATCGGGAGGAGGACATGTACAGAGTGATGACTGACGTGCAGTTTCCCCACAAGCGCCCCGAGGAGCTCGCCCAAACCATCAGGGATCATGCTCTCCCCCTCCTATGTGCCCCGCGGTATCGTAGGCCGCCCCCGACGAGGACCCCACAGCAGGCCCTTCTTGAGAAACAAGTTCGTGAGCTCAGAGGGGATCCTCAGGCACGTCGTGAGGTTAGACGACAGCTTCGTCCCCTACAGGCCGAATACAATCGACAGAAAGCTGAGTTCTCGGTGGAACCTACGAGGAGAGGGAGGAGGACGAGAGTGCGCAAGCTGAAGGTGGAGGGTATCGTGACGGAGGACAGGGAGGCGTGGGAGGAGGAGGTCAAGGCACATGCGGCACGCACTATGACATGTAACACGGAGCGTGAACGTAACATATTACTTGTACGCAATCTTCGTGCTCGCGCTGCTCTCCATAGCCACGCAGAGGCTCTCACACTCACGCCATCTATTGTTTATCGTGCGCGCGCACATCTTCGCAGTGGCAAGGCCTGCGGGCCTGATGGGGTCAGTATTGAGCTGTTGAAAGCATTGCCCTGGCGCTGTGTTCGCAGAATCATTGCAGTATTTCAGGATATTTTCTCAGGGGCAAGACGTACCCCCAGCTCTTGGTGTGATGCGAACTTGAATTTGATGCCAACGATGTCGGAGATGAACTCTCTTGAGGATACTCGTAATCTTATTGTGTCCAACACCCTGGGGAAATGGTACCTCACATCAGTGACGCTGTTGATAGAGGAGAAGATTGCTCTTTGGAAAGGTAAGCTCGGGTTGTACGGCTTTGCAGGAGGTAGGCACACGTGGGAAATCGCTGCTGCTCTCAAGGGCATCGCCCAGCACGCATCCATCTGGGGCAAGGGCCAGAGCGCGTGGATTGCATCGGCGGATATTGCACGAGCATTCGACAATGTGACGCTGAGCACGCTTGCACGGGCGATGGATAAGCTTGAGATCCCAGCACGCCTGCAGTACGCCTTGCTCGAGCCGCTCGTCGAAACGAATTGCACGATCCTCTTCGAGGGTATCGAGCTTCGTGGTGTGTCTTGGGACAAAAGCTTGAGAACAGGGGGAACAGAGAGTCCGCTTGCCTTCAACATCGTGACTGTGGCCATGTGGGCCAGCGTAGTTGCCTCCCTTGACGCCCGCAAGATAGGATATGAGATCCCCAGCCCTCATGGCCCCAGCACCTATCATATATACAATCATGCGCTCTGGGCTGATAACCTTTATCTTGTGGGGAGGGGCTCGACGGAGATCCAGGACATCGTCAATGTATTCACTGTTGCCCTAAATGATTGGGGGATGAGTTGGAAGGCGTCGTCTTTGCAGGTCCTCCGTTGTGGCACTCCTGACAGGACACCAATTTGGGCACAGGTAGGGGACCAGCAGGTATCGTTCAAGCAGGTTGAGTCACTCAATATTTTAGGCAGTGTAGTCTCCAGCAGCTTTCAGGAGGGCCACGAAGATCTCCAGCATCGTCTCAAATGTGCACGTGGCGCTTTCTTTGCTCAGATATCATATTTTGGATGCAGGGCTGTGCCGTTGAAGCACAAATATCGACGATATCAGTATCAGGTTCAGTCGAGGCTCCTGTTTGCGGGAGAAGTCATCACGCTAGATGCCGAGGCCGTCCGTGCTATTCACGCTTTTGAAGGCATGTGCTTGCTTCGTATGTGGTGCCGACGCAAGCCATCCGACGTCACATGGGGTGTTTGGAGACCCCAGATGCTCCACAAGGTACGCTCGCACTTCGCCAGCGGGGGCTTCCCTTCGGCCGTGCAGATGATTGCATGGAAGAGCTGGACGATGATGCTGAGTGTTCGCAATTATATTCTTGCTGACCCACGTGCGCGGTGTACTCCTACCGCAGACGTGGCGACACCGAGGACAGACGACGTGGCCGAGCCTTCACAGAAAAGAGTCCGATTTGAGGGACCATCATCACAACCTTTGGAGCAGAATATGACACATATTGCACAAGATGCCGATTCTTTGACACATAGACTGGAGGTTATCTCTCAAAACTTGGCTCAACATATCAACACTCAGAGAACGGACATCAACATACAGAATCTCAAAAGACGCAGGCTCTCAGGATTGAGGCTAGGATTTGGTGGTACAATATGGGGGAGTCAGACGGCGACCTCTGTGCTTGCTTCTGAGCCTTCCGTCTCCCCGCCTTCTGCTTGCAGTATGGCCCAATCTCAGGATAATCGTGCATATGTTGATTCTCGCAGAGGTCTTCTGATGTATAATGTTGAATGGACTACGCGCAGGGATACTCTGAGTGAATGTCTTCGCTTGCATGCAAATCGCACGCAGGCATCATCTGGCAAGAGAATACGCAGTGGACCTGAGAGCGTGGGTCAGAGGAGCTGGCAGTATCCATATATATTATCATACGGAACTATGTGGTGGCAGGCTGTGGTTCCTTCATACAGAGCTTTTCTCGACATGTGGCAGAATATATCATGCACATATAACAAAACAAAGATCTTTGAGTATTTTGTTCAGAATTGGAAAGGGACCGCTGTCCAGAGTACGCCGCCAGAGGGGATCGGACAGGAGGGACTTGCACAGAGTGAAAAAGAGGCCGCGAGGATGGCCAAGCGTCTGGCTACGATCAATGAAAGACAAACCGTGTGGGACATCATCAGCCCTGGGTTTGCAGTTGAAATGAAAGGGGATAGCATGTTAGTACACGCATGGTTGACGGGACGATGGCGGTGTCACAACAAACAATATCAACGCCGCATTGATCAATGTATTGATGTCATGGAACGAAACGCACATGAGTTGGGGATTAGATGCTCTGGGCTGGGGAGAGATCTGTACAAACATGAATATAGGGAGGATAACACACGGGCTGACGAGCTTACACACCTGGCCCGTGAGGGCCATTGCTTCTACAATGAGTATGAATACAGATTCAATTTTGAAAGCTATCTTCAACCTATCGCCTGTCGTGGTGCCTTCGACGGGGGAGTGTGCAGCAAAGGGACGGGATGCGGGTTCTGGCTTCAGATCGGGCTTTTGAATCTCGATTACGATTGTAATAAGAGTACTCCTTATTCCCCTCTTCTTTCCTCCTCTCCTTATTCTGTGCCCTCCAATACCCCCCTCGTTTGGAGGGACGTGTGCGAAGCCGCGTGGTGCCTTGAGGAAGGTGCTACGATAACCGATGCCGAACTCAGTGCTGCTGAGGCGCTCTCAAGCGCTGTTGTGCATTTGGCACGACAGATCCTCACCGCCAGCTGACCCTGCTGGACGAACGGTGCGAAAACCAAAAAATCTAGGTTGACGATTCACCGCCGGCGCCAGTAAAACGTCGCAGCGGGTCCGGGAGCGCTTCGGGCACGCGTCCACGCGTGCCTGCGCGCGTGCAGGCACGCGTGGAGGCGTTCCCAGCAGCGCTTGGGGAGCGCCCAGAGCCCCAGAAGCGCTTCACGAGAGCGTCCGTGGACCCGCCAGGAAAGCTTTCCGGCGTGTATTCTCTTTGCTTTCTGCTCTCCGGGTTTTGGTCGCTACCAAGTGTCCCCTCTGCTTTCCGGGTTATCGACGCTACCAAGTAACTCGTAGAGCTTCCCTTAGCAAGTTGTTGCTGGAAGCTCAAGAGTAATTCCGGGGCGCTGGAGAGCTAGTTGGCAAGAAAAATCTCGACGGACCTTTTGCTGACTTTTGGTCGGTTGAAAATTTTGTTCTCGAAATTCAACCATTCGTTAGAGCTCTAGTATTTCTTCTGACCACATTCGATCTTATCTCCGCTCGCCATCTTAATGTTAGCTCGATCGGGTAAATATTTCTTCAAAAAAGCATCGCGGCGGATCGGCTGTTTCGAGCCATCTTGATGTGCGTTGTCGGTATTTTGTACTTAATTCGAGCTGTAGCGCAGCTACAGAGTTCATTATCACAGAAATCGATTGTCAATCATCAGGTGCGTGCGTCTGTTCCATCTAGAGGTCTGAACTCGGTCTGCTGCCCGAGCTAGTTTGGCGAAACTATTCGTGTTATTCGAGTCATCTTGAGAGGTGCTTTCAGTTTTCTGCACTTAACTCGGGCTGTAGGGGGGCTAGAGGGCTCGTGCTCACAGGAATCGATTCGGAGACATCAGGCGCGTCGGCCTGCCGAATCCAGAGCTCAGAACTCGGTGTGCTGCCCGAGCTAGGTCCCGAAAACTATTCGTATTCGTGGAGTCATCTTGAGAGGTGCTGTCCGTTTTCTGCACTCAACTCGAGCTGTAAGGGTGCTGCAGGGCTGGTAATCACTGGAATCGATTCGGAGATATCAGTCGCGTCCACCTGTCGCATTCAGAGCCCTGAACTCGGCCTGCTGCCCGAGCTAGGTCCGCGAAGCTATTCGTATTGTTCGAGTCATCTTCAGAGGTGCTGTCGATTTTCTGCACTTAACTCGGGCTGTAAGAGGGCTGCAGAGCTGGTAATCACAGAAATCGATTCGGAGACATCAGGCGCGTCCGCCAGTTGCATTCAGATGTCTGAACTCAGTTTGATACTCGAGCTAGATTCGCGAAACTATTTGTATTGTTCGAGTGATCTTGAGAGGTGCTGTCGATTTCCGCGCGTAGCTCGGGCTGTAGGAGAGCTACGGAGCTCGTGCGCACAGAAAACGATCCAGAAGTATGAGGGGCGTTTGGCTGTTGCATCGACAGGTCTGAAATCGTTTAGGCTGAAAAACTATTCGTTCTCTGCAATTTTTTCGACATTATATATGGTCAGGAAGCTCTACGAGTCCCCCGGCGGTAAGGAAGGTTGACGGTTTACCGCCGGCGCCCAGTAACTCGTAGAGCTTCCCTCAGCAAGTTGTTGCTGGAAGCTTAAGAGTAATTCCGGGGCGCTGGAGAGCTAGCTGGCAAGAAAAATCTCGACGGACCTTTTGGTGACTTTTGGTCGGTTGAAATTTTTTTCCTCGAAATTCAACCATTCGTTAGAGATCTAGTATTTTTTCCCGTAATATTCGATCTTATTCCCGCTCGCCATCTTGATCTCAGCTCGATCGGGTACCTTTTACTGTCAAGAAGCGTCCAGGCGGGATCGGCCATTTCGAGTCATCTTGATACGCGCTCTCGGTATATTGGACTTAACTCGAGATACAGGACAGCTACAGAGCTGGTAAGCACACCTTATCGGTTCAGAATGATCAGGCGCGTTCGTCTGTTGCATCCAGAGGTCTGAACTCGGTCTGCTAGCCGAGCTAGGTCCGCAAACCTATTCGTATTATTCGAGTCATCTTGACAGGCGCTCTCGGTTTTCTGTACTAAACTCGAGCTATATGACAGCTACAGAGCTGAGACTTACATGAACCGATTCAGAGTCATCGGTCGCGTTTGTCTGTTGATTCCAGAGCTCTGAACTCGGTCCGCTGCCCGCTCTAGAATCGCGAAACTATTCGTACTGTTCGAGTCATCTTAAGAGGTGCTGTCGGTTTTCTGTACTTAACTCGGGCTGTAGGGGGGCTACAGTGCTGGTCACAGGAATCGATTTGGAGACATCAGGCGCGTCCGCCTGTCGAATCCAGAGCTCGGAACTCGGTCTGCTGCCCGATCTAGGTCCGCGAAACTATTCGTATTGTTCGAGTCATTGTGAGATTCTGTCGGTTTTCTGCAACTCGGGCTGTAGGGTGGCCGCAGGGCTGGTAATCACAGGAATCGATTCGGAGACATCAGACGCGTCCGCCTGTCGCATTCAGAGGCCTGAACTTGGTTTGATATTCGAGCTAGGTTTGCCAAGCTATTCGTATTGTTCGAGTCATCTTCAGGGTTGCTGTCGATTTACGCACGTAACTCGGGCTGTAGGAGAGCTACAGAGCTCGTACAGAAGACAATCCAGAAGCATCGGGGGCGTTCGGCTGTTGCATGGAGAGGTCTGAAATCGCTTGGGCTGAAAAACTATACGTTCTCTGCATTTTTTTCGACATTAAATATTATCAGGAAGCTCTACGAGTCCCCCGGCGGTAAGAACGGTTGACGGTTTACCGCCGGCGCCCAGTTCGAGTCATTCTCAGAGGTGCTCCGGTTTTCTGCATTGAACTCGGGCTGTAGGGGGGGCTGCAGGGCTGGTAATCACACGAATTGATTTGGAGAGATCAGACGCGTCCGCCTGTTGCATTCAGAGGTCTGAACTCGGTCTGATATTTGAGCTAGGTTTGCCAAACGATTTGTTTTCTTCGAGTCATCTTGAGAAGTGTTGTCGATTTACGCACGTAACTCGGGCTGTAGGAGAGCTAGAGAGGTCGTACAGAAGACAATCCAGAAGCATCGGGGGCGTTCGGCTGTTACATCGAGAGGTCTGAATTCGCTTGTTCAGCCTTAATTTTTTTCGAGATCATATACTGTAAACGACTATGAGGGTCTCTGCGTCTTAATATCTATAACGCATGGTGTCAAAGTTTTTCAATCGAAGTTGCGCCGCCTGCGGGCAAAACGTGTCAGGTATCGTTTGTGGTCCACGGCTCGGCGGCCAGATCCGTCGTGCCTTGTTCGCGCGGGCATTTGCGCGCCCAGATATTATTGGAATTTCTGCTCGGACGATTCTGAGGAAGAGGAATGGGTTGAGGACACTTGTGGAACACAAACTGATATGGATACTGTTGAATTGGCTGGCCACTCTTTGTGTTCGCAGTGTTCCGATTCTGGGACTCAGACAGATCCCTGTGTTCACATTGTGCGTGGGACTCAGACTGCTCTCTTTGGTGAGGAGGAGAAGGAGGAGTGTCATCGAGTGCGCGCTGATCAGGGTGATGCTTCTGCAGTTGGGAGTTCCAGTGCAGTCGGGAGTTCCACAGTTCGGAGTGCAGTAGGAAGTTCCACAGTTCGGAGTTCCGCTGATGCAGTTGTTGATGCAGTTGGGATTTCAACAGCTGGGAGTTCTGCAGTTGGGAGTACCGCGGTTTGGAGTTCAGCTGATGCAGTAGGAAGTTCTATGACTGGGAGTTCTGTTGTTGCAGTTGGGACTTCAACGGAGGCTGACCGCAGGATTCGGTCGGATTCTGTGGTTGGGAGTTCTGCAGTTGCGGAGATGGAGCTGGTGGGGGTGGCGGAGGAGGATTATGTTCATGAAGCTTCCACGGCAGTTGCTAAGATGGATTTGCAGGAGAAGGAGGTGATGGAAGAGGATGAGGATGACTTGCAGCACAATCAAGCACCTGACGCAATGGTTGATGTTGAAACAGCAGTGGAGCTCGTGCCAACAAACCTGCGGATCAGAAAATATTGCTTTGAACGGCCGATTGTTACGGACAGGCAGGCTATTGCCTCCGCCTGGCAACAGTGGCAATGTGGTTTGGATCCCGAGGCGCTCTGTAGCAGTGCTTCACACAGTAAACCTCTTATATACACGGACCCCCACACATTCCAAGAGTTGAATATGCTTCAACGTCTTCTGGGCAGTGGCTACTCCCATGCGGATATCTCGTACTTTGAGGGCTGTCTGGTTGCAGCGGGCTGGGATGAGGAGCTCGGTGTAAACTCCGTTTCCTGTATAGAGTCACTTCCGCGGGGATGTGGTGGGCGGTGGAGGAGTTGCTGCAAAAATCGGGGCACGGTGTGGCATGCTTTGCAGTGCAGCGAGGTCTGGGATGGTGCTTTCCACGATGAAGAGCTCATGAATGATTTTCTTGAGTCGGTCGTTTCTCGTCTAAGACGTGATGGGCCGAGACATAAATACGTTCGGCAAAGTTAGATGCGCTGACTGGTCTCATAAGAGGATTGGGGCAGCTCCTATCGGGGCAGGTGCATAGGCCACTTGCTGTCATTGTACTCGCTGATTTTCACTTTGTTTCACTTTCTTACCTGCGTTCTGACCTTTAATCTCTTGTACATTCTCAGTGGTGTTGAGACGGTAATCGCTGTATAAACCAGTGGTTACTGTATGGTCTCTCACTGCTTCTATTCCTCTTTACATTTTTAGTGGTTTTCGCGTATACTTGCAGTCTTGTGCATATCTGTACAGCTTCGCTGTTGATGCACCTCTGCTTTAATCTTTGCAGCTTCGCTGCTTAGGTTCTTTGTGTTTAGGCCTGCTCCCATGGGAGCTCGAACCGGCCTTCGCAAAAGACGCAAAAGACCAGGTTGACGGTTCACCGCCGGCGCCAGTTGGCCGACCCGGCCAGAAAAGAAGATGTGGGGGAACCGACGTTAGATAAAAACAGAAAAACGTGATTTTTCGAGTCTCTCAGGTCTTGCTCTAGACGCTTTCTTCATGCTTACTGAGGAGCGCCGTGTGAGAAAAGAGCTCTACGAGGGCCCCGGCGGTAACCTGGTTGACGGTTTACCGCCGGTTCCCATTTGAAAGATATTTGACAATTCGTTTTGAGAAACCAGATTTTTCGCACCTGTATTGGGTTATGCCGCGCTTGCCAGTTAAATTTTCAGGTCCGTAGGCGCGGTATTACTATCCAAACACTTGGGGGAACCGACGTTCAATAAAAACAGGAAAACGTGTTTTTTCGAGTTTTTGGTTTCGTTCGAGAAGCTTTCTCCATGTGTTCCGACGATCGCCGTGCAAGAAAAAAGCTCTACGAGGTTCCTGGCGGTAACCAGGTGTTGATGCCGAAAGCTAAAGATATCACTAAGTTGTCTGGTACTCGTGCTCTCGTCTTACTTAGCAGCCTAAGCAAATGGTATACTTCATGTTTGGTTGAGATTGCTGAAGGTTCTCTGAAAAGGGTCCCACAATATCTACATAACTACGGATTTTGCAAGGGAAGGCGCACGCACGAGATCACTGCCATGCGTAAGCATGTCACCACGCACGCTCTGGAGTGGGGGAAAGATGAGACCCTGCACCTCGCGTCATTAGATGTGCAGACTGCCTTTGATAACGTCGCGGTTGAGAAGGCCAGTCGGGCCTTGGATGCCATCCCTGGGTTCCCCAATGACCTTGCGTTGGCGCTGCTCGCTCCCAGTATCCTGGACACAGCGGACTTTACCTTTCAGGACTCCACGGCGACGGGTATTCCCTGGGATGCATGTGTACGTACTGGCAGTGTGGAGGCCCCCTTCCTGTGGAAGTGTGTGACACTACTGATGTGGGATAGGATTGTACTGAAGTGGGAGGAGGAGAAGCTGGGGTACGATTTGGGGGAGGAGGCTGGTGGGAGGTATCTTACTCATGCGCTCTGGGCCGATAACATTTTGCTTTTCTCGAAATCAAAGACTGAGCTCACACGTATGGTGGGGGACTTCTCGGCTCAGCTGTATACACACGGATTCAGATGGAAAGATTCCTCACTGCACTATCTTGCCTTTGGGGAGGACTCAGAAGGCGCCTCGACGGGGAACCTCGTTGTCCAGGTGAACGATCTCGGTGCCCTGTGTCTTCCGCGATGCTCTGAAATGGAGTGCCTGGGTTGCCTGGTCACGACCAAGACTGACAAACGCCATGATGTGGCTTGGAAATTGGCTCGGGGTTGTAAGCGATTTAATCAGTTCCGCAAGTTTTATACGAATCGTGCTGTACCCTTCCAGAAGAAAATCAAGCATTATGAATCTAGGTTGCGTAGTTTTGTATTTTTCGGTGTTGAAGGCATGCCAGCGGACCACCACACCTTGAAACAGTTGCACACGTGGGAAGGTAAACTATTGTGTTCTATGGTACGCCGCCCGAAACCTGCCGACATGGATTGGAGTATATACTTATGCAACTTGTACAAACGTGGGCGGCGTATGCTCCTGGAATTGGGACGGCCGTCTCTTGTGCAGCTATTCTTGTTTCGTCAGTGGCAGTGGGCTCAGGACTGTACGTTTGCTGTGAAACGCCTGAACCCAACACCCGCACATATTCCTCCAGGTACTGTTGATTCTTCAGGCAAGCCTGGCCCCAACGTCTTTGCTGCGTGTGAGCCACCGCCGGCCAAGAGACAACGTCAGGATGAACCCATGTCTGTGCTACCAAGTTTTGTGTGCTCGGCATCAATGGGAAGTCATCCTGACGTGTGTGAGACGATGCATGCTGTTGATTCCTTTGGGCTCCCTGGTTCTCAGACACAATTACCCGCGCATCGGCGCAATCTGATTTCCCAGATGCATAAGCGTGCAAAGACATCCCATCCATCTCAGGATTTTCTGTCGCAAAAGCATTCCTCTGTTGAGTTGCCGTCGCAGGAAATCGCTGCAAACAAGCGGCGACGGGTGGCTCCACCTCATCATCGTAGCACAGGGGACTCGCATATGCAGGCTAGAGAATGTATTTTTGCATGGTCGGGGGAGTGGACTGACCGACGGCAGGCCTTCATTGCATCACTGCCTTGGAAAGATCGCCCATTAATGACACGTCGGCATGAGGGGGGGAGACCACTGGCGTTGAGAAGCTTCCATTACATTTTCGAGTTGGTATCCGGGAAGGATTGGTATCATACGTTATCCTTTTCACGTCAGGGATGGAAAGAATTTCTGAAGCGGGCACTGGGTGTTACTAACATGGAGGAGGCGTGGGGGTACTGTTATTACAAACATGCGCAGCCTGCGGGATATGCTAGGGGGGAGGAGGAGAGGGAGAAGACGGAGGAGCAGCAAAGGGAGGAGGACGAGAAGATGGAGAAACGACTTGCGTACATTAATGAACATGCATCGGAGTGGAATGCGGGGCCTCGGGACTCGATACCGATGGAATTGATCGGTGACTCCTCCACAGGGGTGAATTGGATTAACGGTCTCTGGGCAACATCCAATAGTATCTACAAGCACATTCTTGGCGACATTCAAAACAGGCTGGAGCATATCTCTGTGTTGTATGGTATGAGGCCCCCGAGTTGGGGCCGCAATATGTTCAAGTGGATCTATCGAGAAGGAAACGAAAGAGCTGACAGGCTGACATGGTTGGCCAGAACCAAAAATAGTTACGTTACGTTCCATACCTCACTTATTGAACATGCGAGTAAAATAAAACTAGACGGCCTCCGTGGATTCTTCGACGGAGGTCGCTCTGTGGAGGGATGTGCTGCAGGATGGTGTATAGATTTGTGTGTACACGGGACGTGGCAGTTGGTGGCGGAGGAAGCTTTCTCGCTTGATGCCTCTGCTTCTGTCATGTTTTGTGAGATGATTGCAGCACAACGGCTCTGTATGGCCGTGGAGCACATTTTGGGTAGCATCTTTCATCCAAGCAGCTGACTCATTTCATCTTGCTTGGAGCTCTCCAACACCTTTACAATTTCACATGTTGTACTGCATCCTTTTCCTTGTTCCTGCATCCTATTCCGTTGCCTATGCCTCAGTGGCTCGGCAGTGTGATGATAAGAGATGCCCTCTTTAGCTACCCTGTGCTCCGTTTGGGAGTCTTAGGGCTCAGCTGTCACAGCTGTCCGCGCCCTGACTCAAACTCAAAAACCAGGTTGACGGTTTACCGCCGTCTCCCAGTTGGTCGACCCGGCCAGAAAGGGCAATGTGGTACATTTTCGGTGGTTTTGCGAATATTTGAAATATATATTGACAATTTATTTTGAGACCAGATTTTTCGCACCTGTAGTGGGTCATGCCGCGTCTGCCAGTAAAATTTTCAGGTCTGTAGGTGCAGTATTGCTATCAAAACACTTGGCGGAACCGACGTTGAATAAACATAGAAAAACGTGATTTTTCGAGTTTTTTGTTTCTCGCTCCAGAAGCTTTCTCCATGTGTTCCGACGATCGCCGTGCAAGAAAAGAGCTCTACGAGGTTCCCGGCTCTAATTGGGTCATGAGATTTTCTCCACGTACCTTGTGCCTGCTCATCCCGATGTTGAATATCGAATCAAGGAGGCTCGTGCGTGTTTCATAGGACAGTCGGATTTCTTTCGTAACCGAGCGGTAGCAGTCCGTGATAAATTTTGTCGTTATCAAGACAAGGTGCAGAGTATGGCGTTGTATTGTCTTGAGACATGTACGGCGGACACTTCCTCGCTTCACACACTCAATGCCTTCGAGGGATGGTGTCTGTGCCGTATGTTCCGACGGCCGAGGAGGGAGGAGGAGACTATGGCGGACTGGAACCGCCGAAGGTACCACGAGGCCAGAGAGCAGTTTCGATCTTATGGATTTGCGAGTTTGGTGCAACGATTTCTCCGTATGGTTTGGAACTCCGCTAAGGATGCTGCTGCCTTCATTACTATGTTATTTACTTCTTCTCATGAGGAAATATCTTCGACACAACGTACGTGGAGAGACCACCACATGACTACGGTCGCATATGGACCACTGTGGGATAGACTCAGGACGGATGCGTCTGAGTGCCTGCGAGGGTTATTCCATTTCCAGGAGGCTTCGCAGCTGAAAAGGAGACACGTCAGCTCAGGTCGAGCTATCGGACAGAGATGCTGGTTATTTCCTTTCTGCGAATTCTACGGACTCAAGTGGTGGGAGACCTTTGTGCCGACAGATGCTGCGTACGTTCAGTTCTGCGAACACATGTGTACACGGACGATGCTGAGTTATTTCCAGAAAAGAAAAGGGTACGGTACTACAGGTGGGGCCCTGCAGGAGGTACATACTATCACACAAAACGACCTACACACATATGGGGCTCAAGAGGGCACTACGGCTTTCAATGACAAAATGGCCAAACGAACTGCGTTACAAAACATGAAGGAGGTTGAGTACGACCTCGACTCATTTGGGATCCCTGTGTACATTTCTGGGGACAGTCTTCTGGTGGTGTCGTGGCTGCAGGGTGTCTGGAGGGTGCTTAATCGTACGTATCAGGAAAGGGTCAACAGAATGATAAACCAACTGGACAATATGTGTCAGAAGTTTGGAATTAGGCCTGCCTGTCAGGGGAGGGAGGTTGTAGACCACACATTTAGGGAATGGAACACGCGTGCAGATGTACTCACTCATGAGGCCCGTGTCGGGCCACCAGTGATTCGAGATAGGATTGGGCTCCACGCCCCTCAGTTACAACAGGTGTTTCGCGTCTGTGCCATCAGAGCTGGTTTCGACGGTGGCGTTTCTTGCGACGGCGTGGGGGTCGGGTGCTGGATCGATGTTGGGCGGGTTTCGAGGATCTCAAGGCAACCACTCAGCCATGAGATTATTTGGACGGAGGTGTATAGTGCGGCATTCTCGATCGATCCAACTTCAACAGTGACTGATGCCGAGATCACGGCCGTTGAGCATACGATTGTAATCTTGCCGCGGGTTGTACATGCGTATTTCGGACAGGATGGGATGTGATTGTGATTGTGCTCATTCACGCCTTCTCATAAGAGTTGGTCACCGTGTGTGTGTACTTGACCTCTCATCCTCCTTATAAGAGTTGGCTTTCGCCTCTGATCGTTTGGATCGTCGAGGCATCCGCCTACTCCCGATACGCCCGCTTCTTGCTTCCGACTAGGCTGGAAAGCCTGCACAGTCGACCGCAAAGTCCGCAAAATGAGGTTGACGGTTTACCGCCGGTTCCCCTTGGTCGACCCGGCCAGAAATGAAGATGTGAGAACTTTGGGTGGGTTTTGCTAAGATTTGAAATATATGTGACAATCCGTTGTAAGAAAGCAGATTTTTCGCACCTGTAAACGACTGTGAGGGCTTCTGCGTCTCAATATGAGCTCCCTAGGCGCACATTTACTATCAAAACACTTGGCGCAATCAACTTCATCTCGACATGAAAAAAATAATGTTGAAATTTTCTAGAAATGCCTCCAGAAGCTCTCTCTTCCGACTCTGAGCACGCTAACGCGTGGAAGGAACTCTACGAGGTTCACGGTTGACGGTTCACCGCCGGTGCCAGGTTCCGGCGCGGGGTGGGGCTAGTTGGTCGATCCGGCCAGAAAAGAAGATGTGACAACTTTGTGTCGGTTGTGCTAAGATTCGAAAGATATTTGACAAGTCACTTTGAGAAACCAGATTTTTCGCACCTGTAGACAACTGTGAGGGCCTCTGCGTCTTAATATGAGCTCTGTGGGCGCACTTTTACTATTAAAACACTTGGCGAAACCAACTCTATGTCGACACAAAAAAAGGAATGTTAGTTCTTTTGAAAAATGCCTCCAGAAGCTCTCTCCTTCGCTTCCGAGCACTCTCGCGCGTGGAAGGAGCTCTACGAGGTTCCCGGCGGTGACCAGGTTCACCGCTCACCGCCGGTGCCTGTTGGCCGACCCGGCCCCGACGGACAAAGTGACAACTTTTGGGTGTTTTTGCGAATGTTTGAAAGACATTCATTTTGAGAAAGCAGATTTTTCGCACCTGTAGACGACTATGAGGGCCTCTCCGTCTTAATATGAGCTCCCTAGATGCACTTTTACTATCAAAACACTTGGCGAAACCAACTTTATGTCGACACGAAAAAAAAACATGTTTTCTCTTTTTCGAGAAATGCTTCCAGAAGCCTTCTCTTTTGATGCTGAGCACTCTTACGCGTGCTAGGAGCTCTACGAGGTTCCCGGCGGTGACCAGGTTGACGGTTCACCGCCGGCGCCAGTCGATGAGCCAGAGGAATGCCGGCGCGGGGTGGAGCTAGTTGGTCGACCCGGCCAGAAAGGACAAAGTGGTGACTTTGGGCCGGTTTTTCCCGGAGAGCTCGCTGAGCTAGAGGGTTTCAGATTAGAAGCCGGACGGTGGTTGTGCCCGCCAGGAGCTCCTCCACGGCGGTCCACGCTCCCCGCAGCGCCTCGCCCGGCCCGGCAACGGGTCCGGGGGAGCTTCCGGCAGGCTTCCACGCGTGCCTGCACGCGTGCAGGCACGCATGGAAGCGATTCTGGCAGCGCTTGAGCAGCGCCGAAGGAGAGCCCCCCAGAGCGCCAGAAGCGCTTCACGAGAGCCTTCGAGGGCTCGCCAGGGAAGGTTTCTGGTGTGTGTGCCCTTTGCTCTCCGGGTTTTAGACGCTGCCAAGTGCTCAGATACCTCGTAGAGCTCTTTGATGAGCTGGAGGAATTCCGGCGCGGGGTGGAGCTAGTTAGCCGACCCGACCAAAAGAGACAATGTGACAACTTTTGGGTGGGTTTTGAAATATATTTGACAATTCATTTTGATAAATTAGTTTTTTCGCACCTGTTGTGGGTAAAGCATCCGCCAGTAAAATTTTCAGGTCCATAGGTGCAGTATTACCATGCAAACACTCGGCGGAACCGACGTTGGATGAAAAGAGAAAAACATGTTTGTTCCAGTTTCTCGGGTCTTGCTCTAGACGCTTTCTTCATGCATACGGAGGAGCGCCGTGTGAGAAAGAGCTCTACGAGGGCCCCGGCGGTAGTCTGGTTGAGGGTTTACCTCCGGTTCCCAGTTTAAAAGATATTTGACAATTCATTTTGAGAAAGCAGATTTTTACTCCGAGCATTGACATATTTTCTTCGTTCCCTAAGCAGCTGAGCTCTCTGGAGCCAGTCTTAGTGCCAGTTCACTTCCGGGAACCGACTTCATCTTGACTCCGAAAATCTCAATTTGACGTTTTTCTAGAAAAGCTCCAAGAAGCTCTCCGCTTCGATCCTGAGCTTTCTTACGGATGCAAGGAGCTCTACGAGGTTCCCGGCGGTAACCAGGCTGAATGTGCTGGGTAACCAGTTCCCCTGAGAGTTTGAATGTGCTGGGGTATCAGATCCCCAGAAGTTTCAATTCTATCCACACGGATGTGCAGGAGCGCGTCCAGCAGGCCCGAAGGGCATTCTTTGCGCAGGTGCAGTATTTTACGTGCAGGGCGCTGCCTCTGGTGAAGAAGTTTCGTCGATATCAATCGACTGTGCAGAGCCGTCTTTTATATGCAGCAGAGGCCATTACGATTGACAGTGAGTGTGTGAGGGTTATCCACGCGTTCGAGGGTATGTGTCTTCTGAGAATGTCAGGGAGGAGGAAGCCAGGAGATGTGGGGTGGGAGGTATGGCGGCCAGCTGCACTGACACGAGTCAGGACAATCTTCTGCGATGGGGGTTTCCCGTCGGCTGTGCAGATGCTGTGTTGGAAGAGCTGGGGCATGATGCGCTCCACGAGGCAATATTTACTATCTTTGGATGAGGACAGGACGGCAATGACGGAGGTTGAGGTGGAGGGATCAACGACTCAACGTGCTAAACGTGTTCGCTTTGCGGATAGACGGGGGGAGGATGTACCCGCAGTGACTGTGATGGAGGTGGAGGGGGGGATTACGGATGTGGAAAGGCGGCTGGAGGATCTTTGCTCGCAGGTCGCCTGTTCCATTGCCCGCTCACAGCCGATGCCCTCTGGAGAGGGAGCTGCCCACGCTCTCAGAGACGAGCCACTTGCCGTCTCAAAGGGGAGGAGGGCCTTTCGAGACTCCCGACGTGCGCTTATGATGTACAATGTTGGGTGGGTCACGGCTCGCGACACAATAACAGAGGTTCTACGACAACACGGCAACAGGGCCTTATCTAGTTCGGGCAAGCGGCTTCGTGGAGGCCCTGTGTCTGTGGGCGGTCGGTCTTGGCAGTTCCCCTACATTCAGTTCTTTGGGGAAAAGTGGTGGGAGTCTGTGCGGGGCGATTGGGTTCAGTTCTTGGAGGTATGGAAGCAACTCCTTACACAATACAACAAAACTAAGGTCTATGATTACTTTGTGGTGTCTTGGAAGGGCTCTCCTAATGGACCTCGAGGCTCCCCTGAGGCTCGAGAGAAGGCCGATGCTGAGGCGGTCGACATCGCGACCAACCCTCTGCACCCCAAGTACGACCCCAAAGAGTCCGCCAAGCTTGCAATACGTTATGCTATGATCCAGGAACGTGCGACTGTGTGGGATATATCCTCAGAGGGTTTTGCTGCTGAGTTCAAGGGTGACTCATTACTTATCTGCTCCTGGCTACAGGGGAAATGGAGATGTGAGAATCGTGGCTACTGCAAGAGGACAGCTGCCATGATTGATTGTACCTTTGAGCTCGCTGCGTGTTTCAATCTGAGGCCTGCTGCCTTGGGACGTGAGATATGGAGACATGAATTCAGGGAGGACAATACACGAGCGGATGAATTGACGCATGAGGCCAGATGTGGCCGCACATTCTACAGAACTCATTGTTATCTATATCCATTCGAAACTTATCTCTTACCGTTCGCTATCAGGGGAGGCTTTGATGGCGGGGTTGACCAGCAAGGATCAGGATGTGGTTTCTGGCTTCAGATCGGCTTAATCAATACTCAGTGCAATCCCAGTGAGATAGGCATCGCTTCCGCGAGAACCGTGGGCCCCTTCCCTGCTGGGCATGAGTTTGCTGTTTCTAGTGCCGTGCCCCTCGTTTGGAGGGATGTGGCCGAGGCCGCGTGGCTCCTCGAAGGAGCTACAGTCACAGAATGTGAATTGTCGGCAGCCGAAGCGCTGCTCAGCGCTGCCCGTGTGCTTCTGCGGGACCGGTCCTCGCCCAGCTGCACTCAGCTGGGAACGCGAGTCCAAGCAAACAAACAAACCAGGTTGACGGTTCACCGCCGGCGCCAGTTTTGGACGCTACCAAGTAGCTCGTAGAGCTCTTCGCCAAGATGAGCTCAGAGGAATTTGGGCGCAGGGTGGAGCAAGTTGGCCGACCCAACCTTAAGAGACAATGTGCCGACTTGGGGTCGGTTTTTCTGTCTTTGTGCACAATTTGAAAATTCGTTCTGAGAACCGGTTTCTTGCCCATCTGTAGCGGGTTATGTCGCGTCTGCCAGTCAAATTCTCAGGTCCGTAGCTGCAATATTACTATCAAAACACTTGCTGGAACCGTCGGCCGTTTCGAGTCATCTTGACACGCGTTGACGGTTTTCTGTAGTTAACTCGAGATCCAGGCCAGCTACAGAGCTGATGCTTACAGACACCGATTCAGAATCATAAGAAGTGTTCGTCTGTTTTATCGAGAGGTCTGAACTCGGTCTGCTACTCGAGCTAGAGCCTCGAAACTATTCGTATTGTAGGAGTGATCTTGACAGGTGCTGTCGGTTTCCCTTAACTGAAGATTTGGAATAGCTACAGAGCTGGTACGGATATGAAACGATCCAGCATCACCCGGCGCATTCTTTTCTCGCATCGAGAGGTCTGAACTTGGTCTGGCACTCGAGCTAGGTCCACCAAGCGAAGATACAAAAAGTTAAGCAACGTATTATTCGAGCGTTTTTCTTTACGCTTGAGAAAGTTTATTTCGTGTGCTCCGAGCAACGCCGCGCGTTAACAGAGCTCTACGAGGCTCCCGGTGGTTACCTGGTTGACGGTTTACCGCCGGATCCCAGTGAAAGATATTTGACAATTCATTTTGAGAAAGCAGATTTTTTTCGGAACCTCTGGTGGGTTATGCCGCGTCCTCGAGAGAAATTCTTAGGCCCATAGGTGCAGTATTACTATGAAAACACTTGGAGAAACCGACGTCGGATAAAAGCAGAAAAAAGTGATTTTTCTCTCGTAGCTTGCGCAGGAGCTTTCTTTATGTGTTCCGAGGATCGCCGTGCAAGGAAAGAGCTCTACGATGTTCCCGGCGGTTACCAGACTGACAGGTTACCGCCGGTTCCCAGTCTAAAACCCTCTAGCTCTCAGAGAGCTCTCATGGTACGGATTAGGGAACTTGGTAGCAGCCAAATACCGGAGAGCAAAGGCGCCCTCAGGCACGGGAAATCTTCTGCGGGAGCTCTGGGGGGCTCTCCTGAAGCGCTTCCGAAGCGCCCCCAAGCACGCTTCCACGCGTGCACGCGTGGAGGCATGCGTAGGTGCGTGCTGGAAGCCCCCTGAACCCGCTTCCGGGTCAAACAACCTTCTCCGGTGATTCTGGAGCGGCCGAGATGGGCTGCTGTGCAACTAGGGAATACCTCGTGGAGCTCTTGCCTCGTAGAGCTCTTTGTTATCGATGAGCTAGAGGAATTCCGGCGCGGTAATTTTTTGAGAAATGCCTCCTCTCTTCTTCGACTCTGGGCACTCTCACGCGTGGAAGGAGCTCTACGAGGTTCCCGGCGGTGACCAGGCTGACGGTTCACCGCCGGTGCCTTTTGTATCGATGGGCAAGAGGAATTCCGGCGCGGAGTGGAGCTAGCACCTCGTAGAGCTCTTCGTTATCGATGAGCTAGAGGAATTCCGGCGCGGGGTGGAGCTAGTTGGTCGACCCGACCAGAAAAGGAGATGTGATGACTTTGGGCTGGTTTTACTAAGATTTGAAAGATATTTGCGAGACGACTATGAGTGCCTCTGCGTTCAATATGAGCTCTATAGCCACACTTTTACATCGAAGCACTTGGCGGAACGAACTTCACGTCTGCATGAGAAAATGTATGAATTTTGATGTTTTCGAGAAATGCTTCCAGAAGCTCTTTCTTTCGATTCTGAGCAACCTGCGTGCAAGGAGCTCTACGAGGTTGGTTGCCGGCGGTGACCAGGTTGACGGTGCACCGCCGGCGCCAGTTGGTCGACCCGGCCAGAAAAGGAGATGTAATGACTTTGGGTCGGTTTTGCTAAGATTTGAAAGATATTTAACAATTCATTTTAAGAAAGCAGATTTTTCGCACCTGTAGACGACTATGAGAGCCTCTGCGTCTTAATATGAGCTCTGTAGGCACACTTTCACAATCAAAACACTAAGCGGAACCAACTTCACGTCGACATGAAAAATATGAAGTTTTTTTTTTTTTTTTTTTTTTTTGTTTCGAGAAATGCTTAGAGAAGCTCTCTATTTCGAGTCTGAGCAATCTTACGCGTGCAAGGACCTCTACGAGGTTTCCGGCGGAGACCAGGTTGACGGTTTACCGCTGGCGCCAGTGCTAGGGATCTGGCTCAGATCCCCAAGAATGCGCAGGGAATGCTACGGATCTGGCTCAGATCCCCAGGAATGCCTAGGGAATGTTGGAATGCCTAGGGAATGTTGGAGATCTGGTTTTGATCCGTATCGAGATTTTGTCAGAGAGCCTTGAGAGCCCTTGGATAACTGTAAGGATCTGGTTCAGATCTTTTTTTGAATTCCTAAGGCATGTTTGGGATCTGGCTCAGATCCCTAGGAATCGCTAAGGAATGCTAGGGATCTGGCTCAGATCATCAGGAATGCTTGGGGAATGTTCGGGATCTGGCTCAGACCCCAGGAACGTCTGGGTATGCTAGGGATCTGGGTCAGATCCCCAGGAATCCCTAGGGAATGCTAGGGATCTGGTTGAGATCCCCAGGGATGCCTGGGGAATGCTAGGGATCTGGCTCAGATCCCCAGGAATGCCTGGGGAATGCTAAAAATCTAGATCAGATCTCTAGGAATCGCTAGGGAATGCTAGGGATCTTGCTCAGATCCCCAGGAATGCCTAGGGAAGGTTTGGGCAGATCCCGAGGAATCCTCAGGGAATGCTAGGGATCTGGTTCAGATCCCCAGGAATGCATGGGGAATGCTAGGGATCTGGCTCAGATCCCCAGGAATGTCTGGGGAATGCTAAACATCTGGCTCAGATCCCTGGGCATCCCTAGGGGATGCTAGGGATCTGGCTCAGATCACTAGGAATGCCTAGCGAATGCTAGGGATCTGGCTCAGATCCCTTGGAATCCTTAGTTGATCCTAGGAATCTGGCTCAGATCCCCAGGAATGCTTGGGGAATGCTAAAACTGGGCGCCGGCGGTAAACCGTCAACCTTTCTTACCGCCGGGAGACTCGTAGAGCTTCCTTCTCATATATTAGGTTCTAAGAATCAGCAGAGAACGATTTTTTTTTCAGCCCGACCGCTGATAGCTACGCGGACCTGGCTCGAGCAGCAGACCAAGTCCAGAGCTCTGGATGCAATAGACAAGCGCGCCCGATCATTCGCATCGGTTTCTGTGAGTACCAGCTCTGAAAAGATTCTACAGAAAACCGACAGCACCTGTCAAGATGACTCGAAAGATACGAATAGTTTCGCAGACCTAGCTCGAGTAGCAGACCAAGTTCAGACCTCTGGATACAAAAGACGAACGCGCATGATGATTCTGACTTGATTACGTCTGCGTATCAGCCCTGTAGCTCTCCTACAGCTCGATCTCAGTCCAGAAAACCGACAGCATCTGTCAATACATTTTGTAGAATACGAATACTTTTGCGGACCTAGCTCGAGTAGTGGACCGAGTTCATACCTCAATACCAGCCCTGCAGCCCCCTTACAGCCCAAGTTAAGTGCAGAAAACCGACAGCACCTCTGAAGATGACTCGAACAATACGAATAGTTTCGCGGACCTAGCTCGGGCAGGAGCCCGAGTTGAGAGCTCTGAATGCGACAACAGACGCGCCTGATGATTCCGAATCGGCTTCTGTGAGAACCAGCTCTATGGCTCTCCTAAACCCCGAGTTAATCACAGAAAACCGACAACACCAGTCGAGATGACTCGAATAATACGAATAATTTCGCGGACCTAGCTCGAGTAGTAGGCCGAGTTCAGACCTTTAGATGCAAGACACAGACGCGCCTGATGATTCTGAATCGGTTTCTGTGAGTACCAGCTGGCTCTCCTAAACCCCGAGTTAATCACAGAAAACCGACAGCACATGTCGAAATGACTCGAATAATACGAATAGTTTCGCGGACCTAGCTCGAGTAGCAGTCCGAGTTCAGACCTCTCGATTCAACGGACGAACGCGTCTGATGATTCTGAATCAGTTTCTGTGGCTATCAGCTCTGTAGCTTTCCCAAATGTCGAGCTAAGTACAAAAAACGAGTTCAGTACAAAAAACCGACAACGTCTGTCAAGATGACTCGAAACGGCCGATCCCGCCCCTGCGCTTTCTGGCAGAAATATTTACCCGATCGAGCTGAGATCAAGACGGCGAGCGGGAATAAGATGGAATCCCATGGGAAAAAATACTAGAGCTTAAACGAATTGAGGAATTTCGAGAACAAAATTTTCAACCGACCAAAAGTCAGCAAAAGGTCCGTCGAGATTTTTCATGCCAACTAGCTCTCCAGCGCCCCGGAATTACTCTGAAGCTTCCAGCAACTAGCTCAGGGAAGCTCTACGAGTTAATTCCCGGAGAGCTCTCTGAGAGCTATAGGGTTTAGATTCGAAGCCGGACGATGGTGGTGCCTGCCAGCAACCCATCTTCGCCGGTCCAGAACCCCCGCAGAAGTTCGTTTGACCCGGCAGCCCGTCCGGGAGAGGTTCCTGCACGCGCCCGTGCGTGCCTGCACGCGTGCAGGCACGCATGGAAGCGTGCCTGACAGCGCTTGAGAAGCGCTTCTGGGGAGCCCCGCAGAGGTCTCCAGGGAGCATTTCTCCTGTTCCCGAGGGTCTCTTCACTTCCGTAGCCATTTTGGCTCAAGGCGTCTGGATCAAGGCGTCTGGATCCCACAGGCGTCTAGTGTCTGGGGGGGGGGCGCGTCGCCGCGGGCGGCGGCGCGGCAGCCATCGCTGCCTTCATCGTCTTCTTCGGGTTCAGCAAGATCGAGGTCAGCTAGGCCGCTGCACTTGTTATTGTTATTGTGTGTGCCAGGCCGCCTGCACTTGTTTTTGTTATTGTTACTGCTGTAATTGTCTATTTTTCCTCTCTCTTGGGAAGACGGAGTGCTGGGGATCCGACTTCAGTCACGCGGACTGGGACTATCTAGCCAGACAGGTCGGGACACCTCGAAGTGACAGGAGAGCTGTTATTTGTGTGCCATCGCTCACACCAACAGTACCGTTTGTGCAGGGTGAAGGTTACGATTTCAATATCTTACGTAACCACTTTGTGCAGGGTGAAGGTTACGATTTCAATATCTTACGCAGCCACAAAAGAAAGATGGCTGCTGCAGGTTCTTCAGTTTCAGGTGTTGCACCAGCGATGCCAGCAGGTTCTTCAGTTTCAGGTGCTCCAGGCTTGCATGCGGTGGGCCAGGACATGACAATTGATGATGGGGGTGGGCGTTTGCTAGAGCTGTCCGTGCTCGTAATGTCAAAGGAGCAGGGAAAGGAGAAGGAGGAGGTGCGGGGCAAACGTTGGGTGCGAATGAGGTTGCCCAGGAAGCAGGCCTTGACATTGAACAGATGTTTCGATCCATCATGACGGGACAACAGACTATGACTGCAGACATGCAATCGTTCAGGAACACTATTCGTACGGAAATGGACGGTCTGAAAACATCTCTGGACTCTAGGGTATCAAAAACAGAATCGGCGATCCAGGACCTCACCAATGAAGTTCAGAAGCTCAAGCAGGGGGACGGGCTGTCAGTAGCAAGCGGATCCACGAAGGCGGGTACGGACAGGCACGACCCTGGTTGGAGTCCACGTTATGTTGAGTTCAAAGGGTGGGTTTCAAGGGAGGGATGGAGGAACCGTGAGATACGTCAGCGGGAGGCTCTTTCACAGGAGGCACTGACGACGGCGATGAATGGTCTCATTGACTCTAAACAAATCGATGCTACACAGAGGATGGCACTGGACTTGGATCGGACGGTTCAGGAGAATACTGGTAGATATTGGCCGTATACGAGGGGTAGGATCTATTTCAAGCCAGGCACATCCGCTGAGATCCTATGGGAAGCGAAACGTGTGTGGGAGAATGACTACAGGCGGGGACTCACTTCACTGCCGGCTAATGTGCGATTCCAAGTTGAATGCCAACCATGGAAGGTAGAACATGTTCGGGCAGTAGGACGGTTTCAAGCACTATTCTCTGATATCAAGAAAAATGCGACGGGTATTCTTCGAGGTGAGACGGGTCCGCCAATGACATATATGTGGTATATGCCGAATGCTGATGATACTACACAAAAGACTCTGATTGCAGAATGGGGACCGACAAAAGGATGGAACCTCTATGGTGATAATTTGACACACGTTGAGCCCGATATTAATCAGGTGCAGTTTCTTCAGACACTACGGTGCCCGAATCATTGACGGGGCGGTAGGGCTGCGACAGAGACCGTGGTCGCAACCTGGAATGTGCAGAAAATATCCGACGGTCAAGTACCCAACCTGGTCGCTGCATGTGAAGCCAGGTCAATTCAAATGGTGTGCCTGCAGGAGTGTGAGCATACCAGTGCAAATACTTTTAACAGATGTGGATGGGAGATTCACTATAGCTCCTGCTCCAAGGCGGCGGTTGCATGGTGCAGGGATTGGGCACCACATGTGATTGCTCGACGGAGTGGGGTACGATTTGCGTGTGTTGAATTCAGGGGTGCTCTAGTTACATCAGTGTATCTACCATGTGTGATGCGTGATGTTGACCACTTGGGGGAATATTTAGATGTACTTACTAAGTGCAGTGTTACTATGTTTCAAACTACACAGGCTGGAGTCATACCATGGGTGGGGATGGATGCTCAGACGGAACTTGAACCAGATATGCTGGGAATGACGGGTGGAGGTCTTATGCAGGTGGACGGGAGGAGGGAGGAGGCGAACTACCATGCAGAGAGGAGGGACATGCTTATGAGGTTCATGAGTACTTGGGGGATCTGTTCGGCGAACACATATGGAGCTCGACGTATCACACATATACCGTACTGTTCCACACATGTGCAGCGTGTGCTTGACTATATTCTCATCCCTACACGTTGGTGCGCGGATGAGGCAAGAGCTCACCAGGAAATGAGATGCCAGGTCCAGTTTGTGGAACCCATCAAAGCTACGCCAGGTATACGTGCAAAAGCCAGTGCCTATAGTGATCACGCTCTGGTCTGGGTAAATCTCAAGACGACGGAGATCAGGCGCCCAGCTTTGCCACCCCGCCCTGTGTCCATGGTTGGCTGGCAGCCGACGGATGACACGGCGAGGAACATGTTTCGTGTGCTTGCGGATGTGTCGATTGAGGGGCTTGCATCGGACACGGTAGGGACGGACCTGCAGCAGATCGGACGGGTACTCTTGGAGACGGCAAAGCTTGTGGACCACACTAAGGGGCGCCCCAACTGCAAACCTATTCAGAGGCCCAGGGAGCTCATAGAGGTGGAGTCTGCCATCAGGCGGGGGGCCCTTGGGACTACTCGTAAACAACTGCTGCGTAGGAGGAAGACCCTTAGGAGACAGCATAGGAGGAACCAACTCCTGCAGGACCACAGGGGATCCAGTAAGACCTCACGGTGTATCCTCAAGGAGCTGGAGTGTGAGGGTGTGCTGACAATGGACAGGACTAGGTGGAGTACGGAGATCACTTGGTATGCGACGGCGTCTTACACGAACTCGGAGGAGGAAAAACGGACTTTGGAGGCCTTTCAGGAACTCAGACACAACGACCGTGGGGTGGAGGGAAGAGTCATCACGATGGGCATGCTCTTGCAGGCTCGTGCGTCTTTGAAGCCGGGCACGGCGCCTGGCAGCGATGGAGTCGTTGCGGAGGTCATTCGTGAGTTGCCGTGGAGGAGCCTGCAGTTTGTGCGGCGTGCTTTCCAGAGGATTTTTCGAGCAGGGAGCCTCTAGCCCTGAGACGTGGAGGCAGCTCAGTATCCAACTTGTGCCGAAGATGCGGGATGCTACACGACTCTCCAACACCAGAGGGATTTGCCTGATCAGTGTGATGTGTAAATGGTACATGGCATGTGTGTTGCAGTTTATTGATGCATTCCCGGTGAACCGACGGTTGTGCACATATGGATTTGAAAAGGATCAGAAGGTTACTAACGTCACGGCACCACTATCACATCTTACTAGACATGCAAATGTGTGGGGGAAGGCGGAGTCGATGCACGTGGGAGTCTTGGACATACACAAAGCTTTCGATAATGTCACACTGCACACTATCATCAAGGCCATGTTGCACCTCAACTACCCCGTGTGCCTCATCAGAGCCATTGTGGAGCCCATGCTGGATAACATTGCTACCTTTGAGTTTCAGAACGTGTGCGGCGATGAGGTGAGATACAACAAATCGGTCCGAACGGGAGGTAAGGAGGGACCCATACTTTTCAATATTGTCTTGGAGGCCATCTGGGGATCTGTGATTCAGACTTGGGATACCTTAGGATACGGTGTCCGTCTGGAAGGGGAGGGGACGGACGGTGCTCTTGTACATCACTTCTTGTGGGCGGACAATGTTACGCTCTGTGCCGCATCGCAGCTCCAGCTACAACAGATGATCGGTATGATGACGGTGACACTCAGACGGGCGGGGATGGACTGGAAGGAGGACTCTTTGGAGTATGTACTTTTTGGCCAGACGTACACAGGTGGCGATCCGCCGCTGCTCTGCCCGCTCTCGCCAGCCATCTGTGCGATTTCTGGAGATGAGGATCTCCAGAGCACTTGCGCTCGACTGTCGTTATGCCGAGGAAGGAGGAGGTGGAGGTACTAGGAGTGAAGCTCAGCTCGGAAATCAAGGGATATCACGGCTTGTATCATCGACTGGAGAAAGGGAGGAAGGCCTACTTTGCTGACATCCAGTTTTA
>CAUYUJ010020523.1:63098-101557 GCA_963575745.1 Prorocentrum cordatum | reverse complement strand
AGAAGAACTGGATTTTTCGAGTTTTTTTTCAGATCTTGCTCCAGACGCTTTCTTCATGTCTACCGAGGAGCGCCGTGTGAGAAAAGAGCTCTACGAGGGGCCCGGCGGTAACCTGGTTGACGGTTTACCGCCGGTTCCCAGTACCTCTTAGAGCTCGTCGGCATCCATGAGTCAGAGGACTTCTGGCGCGGGGTGGAGCTAGTTGGCCGACCCGACCAGAACGGTCAATGTGACAACTTTTGGTACCTCGTAAAGCTCTTCGGCATCGATAAGCTAGAGGAATTCTGGCGCGGAGTGGAGCCAGTTGGCTAACCTGGCCAGGGCGGAGAATGTGATGAGCGGTCAGTTTGTCGAAGATGGCGAGAGATTTTGAATAAATGCAGTGAATTATGACGCTTTCGATGGTGCAATTTCAAGGCCCTAGCTGCATTCTTTCGATCAGAGACTAACATTGTGTACGACCGAAAACAACATTACTTTACTTTATTTTTCAAGCTGGTATTGAGAAGCCTTTTCCTATTATTTTCTTGGAGTGCTCAATTCAGAGCTCTACGAGCGTCCCGGCGGTAACCTGGTTGACTTTCAGGAAGCGAGCCAATATGAGCATCGATAAATTCGAAAATCAAGATTTTAGGGAAGTCTTTATTTTATGATTCTACTTCCATTCTCAGCACTCTGACCAGTGTAAGGAGCTCTACGACGTTCCCGGCGGTGACCAGGTTCACAGTTCACCGCGGGCGCCAGTTTGCCGACCCGCCCCGGACGGACAATGTGTGAATCTGGAGTCGTTTTTCGAAGACTGTAAGAGATTTTGAAATTCGTTTTGGGAACTGGTAATTTTCGCACTTTAGTGGTTATGCCGCATCTGAGTAATCCTTTGAGTTCTGTAGATGTTGTATTACTATCACAACACTTGGCGGAACCGATTGTTGGTAACACCTAAAACACGTAATTTTTCAAGTTTTTGAGCTCATGCGCAGGGAAGCTTCTCCCATTGTTCCGAGCAGCGAGGTATGAGAAAGGAGCGCTACGAGGCTCCCGGCCGTAACCTGGACGGCTTACTGCCGCTCCCATTCTGGCTCAGGAATCCCTGGGAATGCTAGGGATCCTTCTCAGATCCCCAGAAATTGCTAGCGAATGCTAGGAATCTGGCTCAGATCCCCAGGAATGCGTCCGGAATGCTAGGATCTGGCTCCGATCCGTAGGAATGCCTAGGGCATGTTCCCGGAGAGCTCTCTGAGAGCTAGAGGATTTTAGATTAGAAGTTAGAGATCTGGCTGAGATCTCCAGGAATGCCTAGGGAACGTTGAGGATTTGGTTTGATCCGTATCGGAATTTTGTCAGGGAGCACTGGGTGTCCTTGATCCTTCTCAGATCCCCAGAAATTGCTAGCGAATGCTAGGAATCTGGCTCAGATCCCCAGGAATGCGTCCGGAATGCTAGGATCTGGCTCCGATCCGTAGGAATGCCTAGGGCATGTTCCCGGAGAGCTCTCTGAGAGCTAGAGGATTTTAGATTAGAAGTTAGAGATCTGGCTGAGATCTCCAGGAATGCCTAGGGAACGTTGAGGATTTGGTTTGATCCGTATCGGAATTTTGTCAGGGAGCACTGGGTGTCCTTGGAAAATAGGAAGGAACTGGTTCAGATTTTTTTTGAATACCTAGGGGGGTGAAGAGCCAAATCGGGGAACCGGCCTAAATCGGGTTTGATCCATATAGAGATTTTGTCTGGGAGTCCTGGAGAAAATGGTACGGATTAGGGGATCTTAGGGATCTGGCTCAGATCCCTAGGAATCGCTAGGGAATGGTAAGATTCCGGCTATGATCCCTGGAATCCCTAGGGAATGCTAGGGATCTGGCTCAGATCCCCAAGAATGCGCAGCGAATGCTACGGATCTGGCTCAGATCTCCAGGATTTCCTAGGGAATGCTAGAGATCTGGCTCCGATCTGTAGGCATGAGAAAGATCTGGCTCAGATCCGTAGGAGTGCCTAGATAATGTTAGGGATCTGGTTTGATCCGTCTCACATTTTGTCAGGGAGCCTCGGTAGCCCTTGGAAAATTGTAAGGATCTGGTTCAGATCTTCTTTTGAATCCCTAGGGAATGTTGGGGATCTGGTTGAGATCCCCAGGAATCGCTAAGGAATGCTACGGATCTGGCTCAGATCCCCAGGAATGCCTGGGGAATGTTCGGGATCTGGCTCAGATCCCCAGGAATGTCTGGGGAATGCTAGGGATCTGGTTCAGATCCCCAGAAATCCATAGGGAATGCTAGGGATCTGGTTGAGATCCCCAGGAATGCCTGGGGAATGCTAGGGATCTGGCTCAGATCCCCAGGAATGCTTGGGGAATGCTAAAAATCTAGCTCAGATCTCTAGGCATCGCTAGGGAATGCTAGGGATCTGGCTCAGATCCCCAGGAACGCCTAGGGAATGTTTGGGATCTGGCTCAGATCCCCAGGAATCCTTTAGGGAATGCTAGGGATCTGGTTCAGATCCTTAGGAATGCTTGGGGAATGCTAGGGATCTGGCTCAGATCCCCAGGAATGCTTGGGGAATGCTAAAAATCTGGCTCAGATCCTTGGGCATCCCTAGGGGATGCTAGGGATCTGGCTCAGATCACTAGGAATGCCTAGCGAATGCTAGGGATCTGGCTCAGATCCCTTGGAATCCCTAGGGAATCCTAGGGATCTGGCTCAGATCCCCAGGAATGCTTGGGGAATGCAAGAAATCTGGCTCAGATCCATGGGAATCCCTAGGGAATGCTAGGGATCTTGCTCAGATCCCCAGGAATGCCTAGCGAATGCTAGGGATCTGGCTCGGATCCCCAGGAATGCGTCGGGAATGCTAGGGATCTGGCTCCGATCCGTAGGAATGCTTAGGGCATGTTAGGGATCTGGCTGAGATCCGCAGGAATGCCTAGGGAATGTTAAGGGGATCTGATTCAGATCCTTAGGAATGCCAAGGGCATGCTAGGGATCTGGCTCAGATCCATAGGAATGCTTCGGGAATGCTAAGGATCTGGGTCAGATCCATAGGAATGCTTAGGGAATGCTAGGGATCTGGCTCAGATCCTTAGGAATCCGTGGGGAATGCTAGGGATCTGGCTCGGATCCATAGGAATGCCTAGGGAATGCTAGGATTCTGTTTCAAATCCGTTGGAATTCTTTTTCTGCTCAAATCACCAATTGGAATTCCGAGGGAATGCTTTGGATCTTGCACAGATCCCTTGGAATCCGTAGGGAATGCTAGGGATCTGGCTCAGATCCTTTGGAATGCCCAGGGAATGCTAGGGATCTGGCTCAGATCCCTAGGAATGCCTGGGGAATGCTAGGGATCTGGCTCCGATCCTTGTGAATTCTGATTGGCTCAAATCATCAGTTGGAATTCCTAGGGAATGGTTGGGATCTTGCTCAGATCCCTTGGAATCCCTAGGGGATGTTCGGGATCTGGCTCAGATCCCTAGGAATGCCTGAGGGAATGCTAGGATCTGTCTCAGATCCCTAGAAAGCCCGAGGGATTTTTATGGATCTGTGTCAGATCCCGAGGAATCCCTAGGATCTGGTTCAGATCCCTAGGCATCCTTTCCGAATGCTAGGGTCTGGCTCAGATCCCCAAGAACCCTTTGGGAGTGCTAGGGGTCTGGCTCAGATCCCCAGGAACCCCTAGGGGCTAGGATCTTGCTCAGATCCTTAGGTTTTTTTTTTCTGAATCCCAGGGGTTCGGCTCAGATCTTTAGAAACCCGTACGGCATGCTCGGAACTTGGTTCAGATTCATAGGCATTCTTTCGGACTGCTAGGACCTGCCTCAGATCGATTGGAATCCCTAGGGGATGCGAGGGATCTGGCTCATATCCATAGGAGTCCCTAGGGATTTTTAGGGATCTGGCTCAGATCCATAGGAATCCCTAGGGAATGCTACGGATCTGGTTCAGATTCGTGGGAATTCTTTCGGAATCGTCAGGATCTGGCTCTGATCCCTAGGAGTCCACAGGGAATGATAGTAGCTGATAGAAGCTGCTAGAAGCTTAGGAATGAATCTATAGGGGATGCTAGGGTCTGGCACAGATCCCCAAGAACCCTTTTGAGAGGCTAGGATCTGCATCAGATCCCTAGAAATTCTTAGGACCTGGTTCAGATCCCTAGGCATTTCTTCGGAATGCTAGGGATCTGGCTCAGATCCATTGGGATCCCTTGGGGATGCTAGAGATCTGGCTCAGATCCTTAAGAATCCCCGCTGTAATGCTAGGGATCTGGCTTTGATCTTCAGGAATGCTTCAGGAATGCTAGGGATTTGGTTCAGCTCCGTAGGAATTCTTACTGGCTCAGATCCATTGGAATCCATAGGGAATGCTAGGGATCTGGCTCAGATCCATAGGAATGTATAGGGAATGCCAGGGACCTGGCTCAGATCCCTAGGAATCCGAAGGATCCGAGGCAGATTCCTAGCATTCCCGAAGGATTCCCAGGGATCTGAGCCAGATCCCTAGCATTCCCGAAGGATTCCCAGGGATCTGAGCCAGATCCTTAGCATTCCCTAGGGATTTCCATGGATCTGCGCCAGATCCCTAGTATTCCCTAAGGATTCCCATGGATATGAGCCAGATCCTTAGCATTTCCTAGGGATTCCCAGGGGTCTGAGCCAGATCCCTAACATTCCCTTGGGATTCCCAGGGATCTGAGCCAGATCCCTAGCATTCCTTGGGGATTCCTTGTCCCCACGGCTCCCAGGGCTTGAAGCCAGATCCCTGATCTGGCCCGCTCAAATTTTTAGTACAGAAAATTCAGATCCCTGACTTGGACCGCTTCCATTTTTTGGCACGTAGACGACCCGTTTGCGGTCCGTTCCCCGTTCTGGCCGTTAGAAGATCGGTTCCCCGTTTTGGCCGTTTACCCAGCTTTTTTCCCGGAAAGGGCTTGGGCCCAGGGTTCTCTTTTTCTATGTAAACATGTCCCCGGTGCCCAACTTGAAGGAGGCCGGCGAAATTATTCCCTGATAAATATCGAGGTCGAAGGAGGCCGGCGAAATTATTTTTGAGGATGTCTCGAGCGAAACGCTTGTTTTTGAAATCCCGATCGATAAATCACAGGGTGCGGGCCACTTTTTCGTGTGTTGAGGATGTCTCGAGCGAAACGCTTGCTCCGCAGAGTTTGCCGAGGATGTCTCGAGCGAAACGCTTGTTTTGCAGAGCCGACCGCGACGCGGAAAAGCGCCCCGCGCGAAGGAATTTCGATGATGTCTCGACAATTCGTTTGTTTTTGTACGATTTCCTGGAATTTTGGCAGGATGTCTCGAGCGAAATGCACGACCCCACCCTAGCACGACCATACCCCAGCACGACCACACCCCAGCACGACCAGACCCAGCACGACCCCACCCCAGCACGACCCCACCCCAGCACGACCATACCCCAGCACGACCACACCCCAGCACGACCCGACCCCAGCACGACCCTACCCCAGCAAGACCACACCCCAGCACGATCACACCCCAGCACGACCTCACCCCAGCACGACCACACCCCAGCACGACCACGCCCCCAGCACGACCACGCCCCAGCACGACCACGCCCCAGCACGACCACCCCCCCAGCACGACCACCCCCCAGCACGACCACCCCCCAGCACGACCACCCCCCAGCACGACCACCCCCCAGCACGACCACACCCCAGCACGACCACACCCCAGCACGACCACACCCCAGCACGACCACACCCAGTCGCACCCCCGTGGAATGTTTCGTGGCGTGTCTGGTTGAGTGGTTGCCTGTTCGTGGGGTGTCTCGTGGAATGTTTCACGGGGTGTCTCGTGGAATGTTTCGTGAGGTGTCTCGTGGAATGTTTCGTGAGGTGTCTCGTGGGATGTTTCGCGGGGTGTCTCGTGGGATGTGTCGTGAGATGTCGCCCAGTTGGGTATCGTGAAAACGTGACCATGCTGCACATGTCTTTATCCCTTTCCGGGTTCGTGGGTCCATCATGTTTGATGTATCCCGAGCAGCGCCGCGCGAGAAAAGAGCTCTACGAGGCTTCCGGCGGCTACCTGGTTGACGGCTTACCGCCGGATTCCAGTTGGTCGACTGGACGTTTCGATTTTAGGCGAATGTGTATGATCAGTTCCTGTTGAACGGTGTTATCCGGGTTTTGGACTGCATAAGTGACTCGTAGAGCTTCCCGAAAAGCGAAGTGGCGAAGCTTAAGAGTAATTCGAAAACGCTTGCAGGCCAGTTGGCTCGAAAAAAAATCGACGGAAGTTTTGCTAATTCTGGGGCGGTTGAAAGTCATTCTCTCGAAATTCATTTGTTTGAGCTTTAATTTTTTTCCTTCCATCTTCGAACTTATTCCCGCTCGCTATCTTGATCTCTGGTGGATTGGGTAGATATTATTATCAAAAAGCACTCTGGCGGGATTGGATGTTGAGCGTCCTCTGGACAGATGGTGACGGTTGATTTAACTTAACTCGAGCTGTAGATCAGCGACAGAGCGGACAGGCACACCTAATCAATCTGGAAGGAGCAGCAGCGCTCATCTCGAGTATCTAGACGCCTGAGATCGGTCTGTTACCAGAGCTGGGACCCTAGATAAAAGCCGTTTTTGCGATCGAATTCGTTTGAGAGGCTAGGTTGGTTTCTACTTAAATCGAGCTCTAGGCAAGCTGCGGAGCTGTAAAGCACGCCGTTCAGCAGGAAATGATCGTAAGTATTTGCCAACGGAAGCGAGACGTCTGATATCTGTCCGCTACTTGAGCTACGTCTCAACATTCTACTTCCACTCTTACAAATTTTGAGAGGTCAAGGTTGGTTTTCCCTACTTAATTCGCTTTAGGGGAGCTGTTCAACTGAGATGCATTCTCATCGACAGGAAATCATCAGGCGCTGGTGCACCCCCGTCACGCCAGGCGAAGCAATTCCTATCTGCGCGAGCGACGGCGCCGCTCGCGGCGCCGCGCTGCCACCGGCAGGCCGTGGCCGACGCCGGCGCGCGACAGCCGATGACGACGGCGATGTCCGTATCGTCGCGCTCGACGTTTGAGCGCGCCCCTCGCATCTTCTTTACAGACCGAACCTTCGACATCAACTTTCAGGTTGGCGTTGTCGTCGATGTGCTGCTCGCGCTCTCGACTGTGCATGCCCCGAAGGAGTGGGTCGACGAGATCACGTCCAAGATGTTGGCCGCGGGCTGGGTTCCCATGGAGCTGGGGCCAGGCCTGTGGAACTCGTGCGACAGCCGGATGATCGTGGGCATTGAATGTGCCCGTGTGGACGATGCGGCCATCAGCGCCGGCTCGACCATCGTCCTCGCGACGCAGAGGTTCAAGGAGCTCGGGGGCAACGGAACTGGGGCCAATGGAGGGCGGGCGGGCAAGTTCATGCAGACGGGGCTCGAGATCACCCAGCTCGCCGATGGTGCAATCCAGTAGTCATTCCAGAAGGCCGCCAAGAAGGTCACCATGATCGAGGGCAGGCCGCAGCCGCTCAAAGGGGAGCTGGAGGACGAGCTGCCGCCCGCAGGTAAAACTGCCTGTCGTGCAGCTAGGGGGCCTACAGTACCTTGCCAGTCAAGGGATGGGTCTCATTGCAGCCGACACGAGCATTGCCACATCCTACCGGAACGAGGCTACCTACGCCAGAGTGCGGCACATCCACAAGTTTGTCCGAATCGCCTATGAGGTGGCGGAGATTCTGATTTCCAACCGACCCCTTTATGAGATCCAGTGTTCGTGACGTTTCATGACGCCGCTTGACCTCTTCGACGAAATGGCGGATCCCAAGTGGTTTCTCACTGGCCATGGCCGAGAGACGTTTCGTGGACGGAGAACGCTCACCTACCTCTCCGCTGCTGATGGTATCCAGGCAGTGTCAACGGACTGCTCGCTCCAGTCTCGGCCGTGAGGTTTCCAGCGGCAACGTGGCGGACGAGGAGGCGATCTACTTGCGCCTCGCTGGCGTGGAGATCCTGAACGGACGAGTGGACCAACGTGCTATACCCTTGGAGCTCAAGAAGACGACGGGCACCATGGTCACCGACTGCAGTGGCCTGTACGACGCCCTGGTGACCAATGTGAGTGTTGGCTTGGGAGCCGCTGGCCGTTGGAGTGGGTTCCAGCGGGACAGCCGTGAGATGAATGCATTCTGGAGCGATGCCTGCTGACGGCCTGACGAAGGGCAGCGCCGAGGCTAGGGCGGTGACGATCGACCTCCTGGCCAGGGACCGCTGGAGGCTGGTCCATGACGACTTTTTCGCGTTGGCCAAGAAGCGTGCGGCAGTTGTCCGCCACGTTTTCTTCGATGACGCCGTGATCAGAGAGTGCAAGCCTATCAGGTATGGGGAAGACGAGGATGAGTCGGTGCAGGTCTGCAACTGGGACCCGGGCGCGTTCGGCAATTACCAGACCGACGATTTCGAGGAGACAGGCGACTTCCTCGTGTGATTCGTGCGGTGATCCACAGCTTGGTGCATTCATATTGTCTGCTTTTGCCTTGCCCTCTCTTTCTTTCGTGCATACATGTACTCATTCGTCCCGAGCCATTGGTTAGTCAAGCTGCGGCCGTGGAAGAGGAGGGTTTTCCATATCAACGAACACACGCGTTGATTAGGAGAGGAGGAGGAGGAGGAGGAGGAGGAGGAGGAGGAGGAGGAGGAGGAGGAGGAGGAGGAGGAGGAGGAGGAGGAGGAGGAGGAGGGAGGAGGAGGAGGAGGAGGAGGAGGAGGAGGAAAAGGAGGAGGAGGAGGAGGAGGAGGCGGAGGAGGAGGAGCAGGAGGAGGGAAGGAGGAGGAGGAGGAGGAGGGAGGAGGGAGGAGGGAGGAGGAGGGCGGAGGAGGAGGACGGCGGAGGAGGAGGAGGAGGAGGAGGAGGAGGAGGGGGAGGAGGAGTGATGGGATGAAGGGAAGGGAGGTCGGACCCCTTCTTGTGTTCTTTTGGGCCATCTCGGAGGCCTTCGCGGCTCATTGGGCACATCCGAGAGGCCCGATGGAAAGGGGTGCCCTGAGCTCCCTGCCGGGCGCGATCTGTGTGATCTTGACTGGTGTGCCGAATTAAGCCGGCGACGGTATGCGAACGCCTTTCTTGTAAGAACACAGCGGCATGAGCAGACCCAAGCGTCGACCCAAGAACTCGACGCGGACTTCTATGAGTTTTTCCCGGGAAGGGCATAGGCCCAGGGTTCTCTGTTCCTATGTAAACATGTCCCCGGTGCCCAACTTGAAGGAGGCCGGCGGATTCTTTCCCTGAAAAATATCGAGGTCGAAGGAGGCCGGCGGATTAAAATTTGAGGATGTCTCAGGCGAAACGCTTGTTTTTGAAATCCCGATCGATAAATCACAGGGTGCGGGACACCTCAGCACGACCACACCCCCAGCACCACACCCCAGCACGACCACGCCCCAGCACGACCACGCCCTAGCACGACCACACCCCAGCACGACCACACCCCAGCACGACCACACCCCAGCACGACCACACCCCAGCACGACCACAACCACACCCCAGCACGACCCGCACGATAAACACCGCCCCAGCACGACCACACGCCAGCACGACCCCACCCCAGCACGACCCCACCCCAGCACGACCACACCCCAGCCACGAGCACGACCCCCCCAGCACGACCACACCCCAGCACGACCCCACCCCAGCACGACCCCACCCTAGCACGACCACACCCCAGCACGATCACACCCCAGAACGACCACACCCCAGCACGACCCCACCCAAGCACGACCCCACCCCAGCACGACCACACCCCAGCACGACCACACCCCAGCAGGACCCCACCCCAGCACGACCCCACCCCAGCAAGACCACACCCCAGCACGACCACACCCCAGCACGACCTCACCACAGCACGACCACACCCCAGCACGACCACGCCCCAGCACGACCACGCCCCAGCACGACCACGCCCCAGCACGACCACCCCCAGCACGACCACCCCCCAGCACGACCACCCCCCAGCACGACCACCCCCCAGCACGACCACACCCCAGCACGACCACTCCCCAGCACGACCACACCGCCTTGGTTGAGTGGTTGCCTGTCGTCGTGGAATGTTTCGTGGGGTGTCTCGTGGAATGTTTCGCGGGGTGTCTCGTGGAATGTTTCGTGAGGTGTCTCGTGGAATGTTTCGTGAGGTGTCTCGTGGGATGTTTCGTGAAGTGTCTCGTGGGATGTTTCGTGAGGTGTTGCCCAGTTGGGTATCGTGAAAACGTGTCCATGCTCCACATGTCTATATCCCTTTCCGGGTTCGTGGGTCCATCATGTTCTCGTGTGCCACTTTTGGCTTTTCTAGCCGCCCTCGAGGCCGTTTTGGCTCCAGACCTGTGCTCCAAGGCTTTGGCGGGTTGCCAGCCCAAAGATCTGATGTCTTGATCCCTTCGTGGCGGAACCCCCAGAAGTCCCGAGCCGCCCCCCCAGGACTCTCTCCTCGTCGTGAGCTGGTGTCTTGACGGCCGTGGGGCCTGGCGAGGGCCCCAGAAGCCGAAACCGGGAAACGCCTCCGCCTTGATCATGTCAATGCGTCGGTAATACATCGGCCACGCGCAGAAGGGTAGGGGGAGGGGGGAAGCTCTCTTAACATCACTCCTGCTTCTCAGAAGGCGCGGGCCCTGCTTATGCAGATGTATTGCCGTCGCCTTCTGAGCAGCAGCCTCCCGGTCAGAAGCCTTCCCCCCTCCCCCTGCCTCCCTCTGCGCGCCGCCATGTCTAGGCGCGTCCCGGGTCCGCGCGCTCGGGTGCCTCCCCGTCTGCGCGACCCGCGCCCGTTCTGGACCGTGCGCGCAGCGTTGCGCGGCGCGGCCAGGCATGGTCCGTGCCGGAGGCAGGGGCGCGCCCGATATTGGCTGGCTGGGCTGCTGCGGGCTGGCGGGGCTGCTGCGGGCTCGTGCCTTCTACCTGCCGGGGGTTGCCCCCACGGAGTATCCCGAAGAGGGAAACGCGGCACGGGCATGAACGCCAGGGCGGCCACGGTCGGACGGGGGTAGGACGAGGAAAGATCCGTTCCAGAGTTTTCCGGAACGCTGCCAGGGCGTCCCTGCCGTCGCGTCCTACAAAACTGCCTGGTGTCAGAGATCTCCGACATACCCTCACCCCAATTTGTCTTCGTGTCCGGGGGTGAGTGGGGGTGATGTCTGGGTGTGTGTGTAAAACGACGCGAAGATCGGGACAAAATCGGATCGGGATGACTCGAAATCTCTGAGAATCGGCCCTCGTGCGGCCGTGGCCCGTATGCGCGCCCCCCCCCCCGTCTGGGACGCCCCCGTCGCAGGACGCCCCCGGGTAAACTCCCGGAGGGCCGCGCGGGTTTCTCGGATCGGTGCGGGGCGCCACACCGGGGTCCAGCGGTGATCAAAAAAGATCTGCGCGAACTCGGGGGAAGAGGCTCGATGACCATGGCCAAGGTGTCGCGGGAGCTCGTCGACGCCGATTCTGGTCCTGGGCCATGTTGGCCGCCGCCGATTCGCGAGGATGATCCACGAACTGACGCTGAACAAGACGAGCATTGATCCAGATCGGCACCGACGTTTCCGCGTTCAGTCTTGATCGTCGTCGTTGTTTCCTTGCCTCCACAGACCTCCGGAGTTTATGCTCCATGCAGTCTTTCTTCTTCCGGTTTCACGAGGGAAGCCCCGTCGAACTGAAGGTGAACAAGCTCACGAGCGTAAAGACGCAGCTCCCCTACCGATACTACGTGCTGCCCTACTGCACTCCCGATGAGATCCACGTGGCTGCTGAGAACCTTGGCGAGATTCTGCTCGGCGACTCGATCGAAAACTCCATGTTCGACATCAAGATGAACGTCAACGTCTCGTGCGCGAACCTGTGTACAAGGACGCTGACCGTGGACGAGAAAAACAGGTTCAGGAACATGATAGACCACGAGTATCAGGTCAACCTGCTGGTGGACAATCTGCCGGGTGCCATGCGGTACTACCGCCGGGGAGACGAGGGCTTCTCCTACACCAACGGCTTCCCAGTGGGTGTGAAGAAGGAGGGGAGGTATTACGTGAACAACCACGTTCGGGTGGGACTGCAGTACCACGTCGACCCAAGCGAATTTGAGGGCTTCCGTGTCGTGGGCTTCGAGGTGTTCCCGCAGAGCCTGGTCCACCGCAAGAGCGCGGTCGGCGATGTGGCGACGTGTGAGGATGCGGACGACGTTTCGCCTCACTGGGACCTTGCCGAGCACGATTCCATCGTCTACAGCTACGACGTGACGTGGACGCCGAGTAGCGTGCGCTGGGCCTCCCGCTGGGACACGTACCTCAGAATGCACGAGGGCCAGATCCACTGGTTCTCGATTGTCAACTCGCTGATGATAGTTCTTTTCTTGGCCGAGGGCCTCCGGCCGTTCCCGTCTGCCCCTCCCCGCCACAGGCATCGGTGCATTTCTCGTCGCCGTCGTCGTTGCCCTCTTCCGACTCCTTCGATTCGTCCTCCTGGGTGCTCTCGAGGCCCTCTTGGGAGCACTGTTGGGCCGCCTGATGGTCCTTCCTTCTCTGGTCTGGTCATCCCTCTTTGATCCTTTGGGGTTTGCTTGAGTCTATCTTGGTCCATCTCAGGGCACTCTGTCCACCTCGAGCTTTTGCAGTTCGCAGGTCGCTCTTGGAGAATTGGTCATGTGGCGGGCTGTTGGGTCAGCCAGATTCCATGGATCCCTTAGGCTCTTTTTCACTGTGAACTCTCAACCTGGCACAGGGGCCCCTTGCAATGGGATCGTGCCCTGGCTGGGAACGCGGGCCTCTTTTGCAATTCATTCGGGATCGTGGTACTGGGAGCTCGGACCTGTCATGATTCACCAGGGCTTCTTGCCCTGGAAGCGCGGACCCAGCGTGATCCACCAGGGGGCCGTTGCGCTGGGAGGGCAGATCCTTTGCAGTTTGCATGGGGTCGTGCCCTTGGGGAACGCGAATCCTTTTTGATGCATTCGGGATCGTGGGCATGGGAGCGTGAACTCCTCCAGGAATTGCGGGATCCAGCGCCGTGACTGCAAGGGATCCTGGCCTTGGGAGCGCGGATCCGTGGCAACCTGCGGAGCATCTTGGTCCTGGGAACGTGTATCCTGGACCCCCTGCAATTCACCAGTCATGTCGTGGTCCGGGGAGCGCGGGCCCGTGGTAGATTACTCGGGGTCGTTGCCCTGGGAGTGTGGGCCCAGTGTGCAGTGTGGGCCCGTGCCGAGAAGCACCCTGCTCGCCTCCAGGGTGCCCTGGGCCTCTTGGGCTCCGAGGGTTTTGCGACGGGAGACGTGGCGTTCCACACAAACAGATCCATGGCCGTCCCGGGGTCTCGGGGTTAGGTGTCTTGTGGGAGATTTCTCTGTGGTCGGACCTCCACAGCAGTTCACGATGGACCGCCGCCAGGCGGGCCCAGATCCGTCGCCCATTTGTGGGCAGCGTGGGCCCGGGACTCACGGCGAGCTCCAAGGGATCGCGGCTCGCGGAGCGTTCCGCCCGCAGTGTTAAGTCGGGCGGGTCCCTCTGCAGGAGGAGTAGTAAACAATAGTCCAGACATAGTCAGGGGACGATTTTTTGACTATCGTTGAGTATTTTTTGTGAATTTGTAGACTATTCTTCATTTTTTCCCGGAAAGGGCGTGGGCCCAGGGTTCTCTTTTAGTATGTAAACAATGTCCCCGTGCCCAGCTTGAAGGAGGCCGGCGGATTCTTTCCCTGATAAATATCGAGGTCGAAGGAGGCCGGCGGATTAAAATTTGAGGATGTCTCAGGCGAAACGCTTGTTTTTGAAATCCCGATCGATAAATCAAAGGGTGCGGGACACCTCAGCACGACCACACCCAAGCACGACCACACCCCAGCACGACCACGCCCCAGCACGACCACACCCCAGCACGACCACACCCCGAGCACGACACACCCCAGCACGACCCCAGCACAGACCCCACCCCAGCACGACCACGCCCCAGCACGACCACACCCCAGCACGACCACACCCCAGCACGACCAACCCCAGCACGAACCACACCCCAGCACGACCCCACCAGCACGACCACACCCCAGCACGACCACACCCAGCACACCACACCCCCAGCACGACACCCCCAGCACGACCCCACCCCAGACACGCACGACCACACCCCAGCGACCCCGCCCCAGCACGACCCCACCCCAGCACCACCCCAGCACGACCACACCCCAGCACGACCACACCCCAGCGACCACGCCTCAGCACGACCGCACCCACGCCCCAGCACGACCACCCCCCAGCACGACCACCCCCCCAGCACGACAACCCCCCAGCACGACCACCCCCCAGCACGACCACACCCCAGCACGACCACTCCCCAGCACGACCACACCGCCTTGGTTGAGTGGTTGCCTGTCGTCGTGGAATGTTTCGTGGGGTGTCTCGTGGAATGTTTCGCGGGGTGTCTCGTGGAATGTTTCGTGAGGTGTCTCGTGGAATGTTTCGTGAGGTGTCTCGTGGGATGTTTCGTGAGGTGTCTCGTGGGATGTTTCGTGAGGTGTTGCCTAGTTGGGTATCGTGAAAACGTGTCCATGCTCCACATGTCTATATCCCTTTCCGGGTTCGTGGGTCCATCATGTCGTCCAAGATCCTCCTGCATGGGGGACATGCCCGACCTAGCCGTAGTAATTTGCAGGAGAGCAGATGCCTGGGGGCGCGGACCCGTCTCGCTCTGCAAGGGGTCGCGCCCTGGGAGCGTAGGGGCATGTTACGGTGATCGTGGCCTCGAGAGCGCGACTCCCCGGTATGCTAAGATGGATGGTGGCCCTGGAAGCGGGATCGAGCGCAACCTGCGAGGGGTCGTGGTTCGTGGCTCTGGGAGCGCGGGCCCAGCGTCAGCGCAGAGTGCGAAGGGTCGTTGCCCTGCGAGCGCGGACCATTTGAAGCCGCGTGGATCCTTCGACATTTGCGCAGGATCCTGGACCTTGGAGCGCGGACCTGAGGCGTGATGTCCCATGGGAAGGAATACCCTGACCAGAGTTAGCCGGAGGGCTTGGGTGGGTTGGCCGCAGGATCGGCTGGCGTTGACCAGAGGGTTGGCTTCCAGCAGTGGCGAAGCGTCCTGGCGTGTCTATAGGCCTACCACACAATGTTCTAAGAACCCTTCGTGGTTTCCACGACATGTTCTTAGAACATTTCTGGCTGGGACTGTTCTGATTTCTTAGAACCCGACACATCGGGTTCTAAGAACACAAACAACAATAATGTTGTTCGTGTTCTTAGAATATTTCTGGGTTCTGGAACATTTCGTGGTAGGCCTACAGGAATGCCGGGACGGTCGGTCCCTGCTCACTGGCTGACATTGACCAAAGGGTTTGCTGTGGTAAGCTCTCGATAGGCAGAGCCTCCCATTCCACAGGGCAGCCCCAGGCAGAGTGATTTGCGAGGGGCCGTGGCCTCACGGGCGCAGATCCACAGAAGTTTGCGCTGGTTCGTGGCCTTGAGGGCGCGTGTGTGTGTGTGTGTGTGTGTGTGTGTAATTTTTAGACGCCCCGAGTAGCCCCACCAACCCATCCAGAAACGATTCCCAGTGCCCTGATCAGGTGTGTGGAGGAGTGTGCAGTGGAAGGAAGGGCTGGGGAAGCCATTCTATCCCAAGAGGGGGAGGATGGAGGAGGAGGGAGATGGGTGAGGGCGAGGAGGGAGGAGGAGGAGGATGAGCAGGAGGAGGAGGAGGAGGAGGAGGAGGAGGAGGAGGAGGATAATTGGCGGATGAGGAAGAGGAGGAGGCGGAGGAAGAGGAGGAGGAGGAGGAGGAGGAGGAGGAGGAGGAGGAGGAGGAGGAGGAGGAGGGCGAGCAGAAAGGCCAGAGGCCTCTTGGATGCCTCTTGGAGTATCTAGAGGGCTTCTTGACATCTTCCTGCGGCGTCTTGGGGACCTCTTGGCGGTCTCGGAGGCCCCTTGAAGCGTTCTGCTTGTTTGCTTCCGGGGCACCTCTTGGGGCCTCTTGGGGGGCTCTTGGTTGCTCCTGAGTGATCCTTGGGGCCCTCTTGGGGCATTCTTGGGAGCTTTTTTTGGGGCCATCTTGGAGGAGTTCGATAAATAAAGGGGGTGTGCTTTATCATTCTCCCCCTTCCAAATAGCCAATATTTGTCCAACACCTTGCGGAAATTAGTGATTTGTGCCTTCTCGCTGAGAACTTTTTGGACGCTTCAACGACCCGCGACCCCCCCTTATCTAGGTCCAGGGGAGGGGGAAGGGGAAGGGGTAATCCCTTCCCCGAAGGAGAAGAAGGGGGCTTGGAAGAGGAATCTCTATTGACCACTCCCGCCCAGAGGGCTGGTGTGGTCACAAGGGATCGTGCCCGGGAACGCGGATCCATCGTGCGTGATTGAGGGATCGTGGCCCTGGGAGCGCGGACAAGTGGCAGTCTACTTATTTTGTTACGCCGCAGCGCTGCAGAGGAGCTCTGCTCGCGCGCTCTTAGTGGGTCGGGCGAAGACGGCACCAGTTGTCCGGCTGCGTGGCCACTTGCTTTGGGCCGTGGCTTTCGGAGCACGGGCCCTCGATTGCCCCCATGGGGGTCCCTGCCTTGGCTCCTGAGTGCGTGGGTGGGTGCACACCTCATGGGCCGCCGCCACGCGCGCGGGCGCCCCGTGCGTTTTTTTTGTTGGTTGGTGTTTTTTTCCCGGAAAGGGCCTGAGCCCAGGGTTCTCTTTTAGTTGGTTTCCCCCCGGTTTTGACGGCTGTAGGGCCGGCGAATTTCTTTTGCGATAAATAACGAGGTCGCGTAGGACCGGCGAATAAAATTTTGAGGATGTCTCGAGCGAAACGCTTGTTTTTCAGAATTTGTTGAGGATGTCTCAAGCGAAACGCTTGTTTTGTGCTATAGAGTGTCCTCTCCTGGGGACCTGAATTCTGAGGATTTCTCAAGTGGATTGCTTGTTTTCACGTGCCCAGGTCTTGAGGATGTCTCGAGCGAGACGCCTGGTTTCACGCCTCCAGGTGGCCCAGACAGATGTCTAGCATGAGGATTTGTTGAGGATGTCTCGAACCAGAGGCTTGTTTTCACGTGTCCAGGTCGCCCAGGCGGCCCAGGCGGATGTCTAGCATGAGGATTTGTTGAGGATGTCTCGAGCGAGACGCTTGTTTGCACGTGTCCAGGTTGCCCAGGCGGATGTCTAGCATGAGGATATGCTGACAACGTCTTGAGCGAAACGCGTGTTTTCACGTGTCCAGGTCGCCCAGGCACAGCACAGCCCTCGGCACGGTACATCAATATCGATACCCTGAGCATTGCAGCCTGGCATGTTGCCTGGCACGTTCCGCGGAGCGTCCCGTGGCGAGTCCACCTGGCACGTCGCGCGGTGCACGTCCATTGGCACGTTCCGTAGCGCGTCCCCTTGGCACGTCCCGCGGTGCGTGCCCATGGCACGTCCCCTGGCACGTCGCCTGGCGCGTCCCTTGGGACGTTCCGCGGCGCGTCCTCCTGGCATGTTCCCTCTGTCGATTAGTTCTGGGGCAGCTACCATCTGCTCAGGCAGCTCGAGCTTACGATCCAGATCAGTTCGGTGAGGACTCGGATGCCAGGGAGGACTCGATCCACAACGCTATACAGAGCACAATCGCGGCATGGCACATCGCAGTTCAGCACGGCCCAGCACAGCACAGCCGTCGGCACGGTACATCAAGATCGATACACTCAACTATGCACCTTGGCACGTTCCTTGGCGCGTTCCTTGGCGAGTCCACCTGGCACGTCGCGCGGAGCGTCCCCTGGCACGTCCCTCGGCACGTCCACTGGCACGTTCCGTAGCGCGTCCCCTTGGCACGTCCCGCGGTGCGTGCCCATGGCACGTCCCTTGGCACGTCGCCTGGCGCGTCCCTTGGGACGTTCCTCGGCGCGTCCTCCTGGCATGTTCCCTCTGTCGATTAGTTCTGGGGCAGCTACCATCTGCTCAGGCAGCTCGAGCTTACGCTCCAGATCAGTTTGGTGAGGACTCCGATGCCAGGGAGGACTCGATCCCCAACGCTATATAGAGCACAATCGCGGCATGGCACATCGCAGTTCAGCACGGCGTAGCACAGCACAGCCCTCGGCACAGTACATCATCATCGATACATTCAGCATTGCATGTGCCCGTCGCCCAATCAGGTGTCTTTGAAATGTTGCAATGCCTTACATTTCTATATTCCTTTCCGGGTTCGTGGTTCGATCATGTCTTAAAGAACACTTCATTATATATATATATATATGTATACACAGGCATCCTTTATTTATTCATATTTACATACGTATATAGATATGTGTATATATATGCTTGTGTATATATATATATATACACATGTTTTCCCGGAAAGGGCATAGGCCTAGGGTTCTCTGTTTCCCGGAATGGGCTGAGGCCCAGGGTTCTCTTTTAAGGGTTTGCCCCCGGATCTGACGGGTGTAGGGCTGGCGAATTTCTTTTGCGATAAAAAACGAGGTCGCGTAGGGCCAGCGAATTAAAAGTTGAGGATGTCTCGAGCGAAACGCTTGTTTTGTGTTATAGTTTGTCCTCTCCTGGGGGCCAGAATTTAGAGGATCTCTCAAGTGAAATGCTTGGTTTCACGTGCCCAGGTCTTGATGATGTCTCGAGCGAGACGCTTGGTTTCACGCCTCCAGGTTGCCCAGGCAGAGGTCAAGCGCCAGGATTTGTTGAGGATGGCTCGAGCGAGACGCTTGGTTTCACGCGTCCTCGTCGCCCAGGCGGATGTCTAGAATGAGGAGGTGCTGAGGAAGTCTCGATCGAGATGCTTGTTTGCACGTGTCCAGGTTGCCCAGGCGGATGCCTAGCATGAGGATGTGTTGAGAATGTCTCGAGAGATACGCTTGTTTTCACGTGTCCAGGTCGCCAGGCGGATGTCTAACATGAAGATGTGTTGAGGATGTCTCGAGCGAGACGTTTGCTTTCACGTGTACAGGTCGCCAAGGCGGACGTCTAGAATGAGGAGGTGTTGAACACGTCTCGAGCGAAACGCTTGTTTGGACGTGCCCAGGTCACCCAGGCGGACTTCTCACATGAAGATGTGTTGATAATGTCTCGAGCGAACTACTTGTTTTCACGTGTCGAGTTCGCCAGGCGGATGTCTAGCATGAGAATGTGTTGAGGATGTGTTGAGCGAAACGTTTGTTTTCACGTGTCCAGGTCGCTCAGGCGGATGTCTAGAATGAGGATTTTGACAGGATGTCTCGAGCGAAACGCTTGTCCCCACTACGTTCCGTAGCGCGTCCCCTTGGCACGTCCCGGGGTGCGTCCCCATGGCACGTCCCCTGGCACGTCGCCTGGCGCGTCCCTTGAGACGTTCCGCGGCGCGTCCTCCTGGCATGTCCCCCTGTCAATTAGCTCTGCGGCAGATACTATGTGCTCAGGCAGCTCGAGCTTAAGATCCAGATCAGTTCGGTCAGGACTCGGCTGCAAAGGAGGGCTCGATCCCGACGCTATAGAGCACAACCGCGGCATGGCACATCGCAATTCAGCACGGTGCAGCATAGCACAGACTTCGGCACGGTACATCAAGATCGATACAATCAGCATTGCAACCTGGCACGTTCCTTGGCACGTTCCCTGGGGCGTCCCTTGGCGAGTCCCCCTGGCACGTCGCGTGGCGCGTCCCTTGGCACATTCCGTGGCACATCCATCGGCACGTTCCGTAGCGCGTCCCCTTGGCACGTCCTACGGTGCGACCCCATGGCACGTCCCCTGGCACGTCGCCTGGTGCGTCCCTTTGGACGTTTCGCGGCGCGTCCTCCTGGCATGTCCCCCTGTCAATTAGCTCTGCGGCAGATACTTATGTGTTCAGGCAGCTCGAGCTTAAGATCCAGATCAGTTCGGTCAGGACTCGGCTGCAAAGGAGGGCTCGATCCACGACGCTATAGAGCACAACCGCGGCATGGCACATCGCAATTCAGCACGGTGCAGCACAGCACAGCCCTCGGCACGGTACATCAAGGTCGATACAATCAGCATTGCACTCGCCCGTCACCCAATCAGGTGTCTTTGAAAACGTTGCCATGCGTTACATTTCTATATTCCTTTCCGGGTTCGTGGGTCGAACATGTAGGGGTTTGCCCCCAGATTTGACGGCTGTAGGGCCGGCGAATTTCTTTTGCGATAAATAACGAGGTCGCGTAGGGCCGGCGAATTAAAATTTGAGGATGTCCTTAGCGAAACGCTTGTTTTTCCAGAATTTGTTGAGGATGTCTCGAGCGAAACGCTTGTTTTGTGTTATAGTTTGTCCTCTCCTGGGGGCCAGAATTTAGAGGATCTCTCAGGTGAAATGCTTGGTTTCACGTGCCCAGGTCTTGAGGATGTCTCGAGCGAGACGCTTGGTTTCACGCCTCCAGGTTGCCCAGGCAGAGGTCAAGCGCCAGGATTGGTTGAGGATGTCTCGAGCGAGACGCTTGGTTTCACGCGTCCTCGTCGCCCAGGCGGATGTCTAGAATGAGGAGGTGTTGAGGAAGTCTCGATCGAGATGCTTGTTTGCACGTGTCCAGGTTGCCCAGGCGGATGCCTAGCATGAGGATGTGTTGAGAATGTCTCGAGAGATACGCTTGTTTTCACGTGTCCAGGTCGCCCAGGCGGATGTCTAACATGAAGCTGTGTTGAGGATGTCTCGAGCGAGACGTTTGCTTTCACGTGTACAGGTCGCCAAGGCGGACGTCTAGAATGAGGAGGTGTTGAAAGCGTCGCAAGCGAAACGCTTATTTTCACGTGCCCAGGTCACCCAGGCGGACGTCTCACATGAAGATGTGTTGAGGATGTCTCGAGCGAACTACTTGTTTTCACGTGTCCAGTTCGCCCAGGCGGATGTCTAGCATGAGAATGTGTTGAGGATGTGTTGAGCGAAACGTTTGTTTTCACGTGTCCAGGTCGCTCAGGCGGATGTCTAGAATGAGAATTTTGACAGGATGTCTCGAGCGAAACGCTTGTCCCCAGCACGTTCCGTACCGCGACCCCTTGGCACATCCCGCGGTGCGTCCCCATGGCACGTCCCCTGGCATGTCGCCTGGCGCGTCCCTTGAGACGTTCCGCGGCGCGTCCTCCTGGCATGTCCCCCTGTCAATTAGCTCTGCGGCAGATACTATGTGTTCAGGCAGCTCGAGCTTAAGATCCAGATCAGTTCGGTCAGGACTCGGCTGCAAAGGAGGGCTCGATCCACAACGCTGTAGGTGTTGTACGCGTAGTTATCCGTCATTTGGTCAAGAATGAGGTAGTGAGCCGCGTCGCTGACACTGGCGTCGACAGAGGGGGCGTTGATGCTGGCGTCGCTGACGCTGGCGTAGGAGAAGTAGGCGTAGATGCTGGCGTCGCTGACGCTGGCGTTGGAGAAATAGGGGTAGATGCTGGCGTCGCTGACGCTGGCGTTGGAGAAATCGGCGTTGATGTCGGCGTCGCTGACGCTGCCGTAGGAGAAGTAGGCACTGATGCTTGCGTCGCTGACGCTGGCCTGGGAGAAGTAGGCGAAGTAGTCGTTGATGACGGCGTCGCTGACGCTGTCGGAGAATTAGGCGTTGATGTCGGCGTCGCTGATGCTGACGTACGGGAAGTAGGCGTTAGTGACGGCGTCGCTGACGCTGTCGGAGAAGTAGGCGTGGATGACGGCGTCGCTGACGCTGTCGTAGGAGTTGGCAGGGTAGGCGTAGATGTCGGCGTCGCTGACGCTGACGTGGATGATGCTAGCGTCGCTGACGCTGGAGAGGGCGCTGAGCAACAGCGCGAGCAGGCTGGTCAGGAAGCCGCTGGGCTTCGATTCAGGACGACGTGTCGCAGACGCCGTCTTGCAGTATGTACGGCGCGCAGCGCCGGGATAGCGGAACGGCCTCGCTCCAAGCTGCCACTGTGATATGGATCGGCGCGCAGCGCCGGGGATGTGAGCGCGGCTCGAACAACTGGCGTAGCACTAAGGCCAAGGGCCCTGAGAAATAAAAATGGCAGCGGCGAGCAAGGAATGACACCGCAGGCCCCTCGAGGCTTCTGTGGAAACCCTCTCGGGCCGCTTACATTCCTGGGGAGTGAGCTTGATTCACAATAGCCTGCGTTTATATGTTTGATTCGTGAACTGAGTCAAAGAAATACAGTGCGGGCGGCCCGCGTGCGCGCCCTCTCGCGCGCAAGTCGATGTCACTCGCGCGCCGCTGGTTTATCGGAACTCGATGGAAACTGTTATCGGTTTCCAAGAACGCATAGCTTAACAACTGTTTCTAGTATATTTGTTTAGATGTCCTCCTCCTCCTCCTCCTTCTCCCTCCTCCTCCTCCTTCCTCCTCCTCCTTCCTCCTCCTCCTCGTTCTCCTCTTCCTCCCTCTGACATCTTCATGGCCCGCCCGCCAGGACTGCGGATCTGCGTGCAAAGGGTCCCCGCGCGCCATCGCGTCAGGGTTGAGATTTGCAGAGACGTCTCGGCTTCGACAGCTGCAATCGTGGCCTGCCCAGTCTGCAAACAAGCTGCGGTTTGGTGGGTGGGGTGTTGGCTCGAGCATCGAAGGAAGAGGAGGAGGAGGAGGACGAGGAGGAGGAGGAGGATGAGGAGGAGGGGGAGGAGTAAGATGAGCAGGAGTAGGAGGAGGAGGAGGAGGAGGAGGAGGAGGAGGAGGAGGAGGAGGAGGAGGAGGGTGAGGAGGAGGAGGAGGAGGAGGAGGAGGGGGAGGAGGAGGAGGAGGAGGAGGAGGAGGCGACGCGGAAAATTTCGGGGCGGGTGCGCCGCGCTGGCTGCGCCGGGGGGGGGGGGCGTGCTGCGCAGAGCCTGCGCCCCGCCTGCGCCGCGGCAGAGTCTGCGGCGCGCAGATTCCTCGTGTTCTGGCTGCCGCCGCGCAGTGCGCTCTCGCGTCGGCTCTGCGCGGCCGTGCCTCGCAGGCACCCCGGGCAGTCTCGTTATCCGGCGCCTTCTTCCCTCTCCTTGCCTCTCCTTGCCTCTCCTTCCCTCTCGTTCCCTCTCTTGTGTGTGCAAAGTCAGCTATAATCTAGTCATCAACCTCGCCCTCCTCTTGGCGTGATCAACCGGAGAACTCCCTTTCTCTCCGCTTCTGCTCCTCGGTGCGCCGCTCGCGCTCCCCTCCGGCTTTTATCCTTCGCCCCCCTTTTCTATAGTCGCTTCCTGCTCCAATTGTCCGTCATTCGCTTGGCCCCGGAGGTGGCCCTCGAGGCTTTGGCATCGGACCTCCCCTCCTCTGTTCTTCGCCCCCCCCCCCCGTGCGCGACTGTCCAGACCGTTGCGCCTCCCGCGAAAAATTCGCGAGAGTCCGGGCCCCCCGCGAACAATTCGCGAGAGTTCCGCGAAAGATTCGCGTGAATCTTTCGCGCCGTGCACAATCTATCCTCTGAGGCGCCCTCCGGGTTACCTCGCCCCCGTGGAACCCCCCTGGGCGATTCGCGAGGGCTGTTCCCGCGCGAGGCCACCCCGGGCGACTCGTGCAGGAACTGAGCGGCGGAGACACCCCCAGGCGATTCCACCGCTCGGACCGACCCCCCCCGGGCGACTCGGCCCGTCCTGGAACCCCCCCCGGGCGATCCAGGACCCCCCGCGCTCTCCCAGGCAAGCGGGGGCGCCTGCGGGATACGCCCCCGCCTAAGCTCCCCCTTCAGAGGAATTCTGGCGGGGGCGATCCGCGCCAGGGCGGCAGTCGAGCCCCCCCGGGCGATTGACCGCGGCAGATTCCTCCAGGTTTTAAAAAACACACACGCACAAAACAAAAAAAAACAACAACACAGAAACACAAAAAAGCCGGACGGAATATAAAAACACATAACATAGACAAAAACCATACACACGCACACAACAATGATTGAATTATGGCTCTGACATTGTACACCTGACCTCTCCTCCTCCTCCTCTTCCTCCTCCTCCTCCCCCCCCCTTTCCTCCTCCTCCTCCTCCACCCTCCCTCCCTCCCTTCCTCCTCCCTCCCCTGGGCGCTTTTGTCGAATAGGTCCATGCGGTGCGCGAGCGCTGATGGAGCAAACTCGTTTTGCAAGGATCAGAACCGAAGAATGCCCCGCGGGCCCCGCGTGAGGACGTCCTTCGAGCGTGCGCGGGGCACACTTTCACGTGCCATTCGTTGGTCGCTTTTCAGGATCGTTCCCTGCAGGAAACACATTCGTATCCAGCGGTGTCCCTGTTTGGGATCTCACGATTATTGTGCGCTCGAATGTGGTAGAGTTCTAGGATCGATATGGAGCTGTTTTGCATTATGTGCTGCAGCTGATGCTATTTTCAATGAAGCCAAATCAGATTTTCAGTGCGCGTGCGCGCACTTCACCCCATCATCAGTGCCATTGTCATTGCCAGCCTTGACATTGCCATCATCATCATCAGCATCACCACCATCATCATCAGCAGCAGCAGCTCATCGTCCCCAGTATTATCACCGTCACCATCATTCCCATTTTCACCCATCACCATCCATCACCATCGTCATCGTCATTCTCATCACCATCACCATTATCATCATCCTCATCATCACCATCATCGTCGCCGTGATCGTCATAATCGTCATCGTCATCGTCACCATCATCGTTATCATCATCATCGTCATCATCATCACTATCATCATCATATACAACGTCACCATAGCCACACATGCAATCACAACCATCATCACCGTCATGATCATCATCGTAAATACCATCATCGTCATCATCATCACTACATCAATATCCTCATCATGCGAACAGTACTTTTAAACATACACACAACCGTGATCATCATCATCGCCACATCATCATCATCATCATCATCACCCTCACCATCATAACCATGACGATTCCCACCAATATCCATCGTCGTCGCCGTCATCAGTATTGTCGTCCGTAGCTTCCTCATCGTAGCCGCCGCCCTGCTGGTTTGTGTTGCGATGAATTGCTTTGAAACAATATCATCCTCGGCCCTGATGGGCCTCTCGGGGCCATCTTGCAGGCCATCGATCAACGGGGAGCGAAACGGCGAGAAGGCCAAGCTCCTTGCGCTCCCGAGATTTTGGACAGAATTTACCTTCAATCAACCTATCCAACGATTTTTTACTTATCCATTCCCATACCCCTACCTCCACGATGCCGCTATGTCGGAGACACATGTCATGACGCATGCCATTTCCTCTCCGCAGTGGGAGGATGAATCGGGCTCGGATGCATTCGCTGCGTCGTTGTCCCGAGCACCAGGCACGCCTGTGGGCAAGTTGTTGAATAACCCGTTCCTGAAGAAACAGCGCATCAAGCACTCGCCTGCGTATTCTCCTTTCTCTCACCCCTTCTTCCGAAGGATGGTGATCAGAAGATGGAGGGCGATCAGGAGGATGGAGACGGCCGCGTTTCAGAACCAGTCGAACACTTGATCTTCGACGGTGTGGAGGACGACGCCCAGCAGGAGGGGCGGAACATGTCGCCATGAAGGGTATCGCGGGCTTTCTACGCAAAGAGATGGCCCCAATGTGTAAGGCAATACAGGAACTCCAGAACGGCTTCGGCAACCTCGACTTGCGGCTGACCAGCCTCATGGACGGGAGTTTCGCCTCAATTCTGTCGAGAAGCGCCTCAACGTAACCGAGATCAGAATCGAAAAGTTGGAGAACCTCGTCAAGCAGATTTCGGACAAGGCTGGCACCCTCCACGCGCCCTCCCAGAAGGCTTAAACCGCACGACGGGCGGGGGGCTGGGAGATAGACGCAACATCGCAGCAATAGTGGGAAACCTCGACTCTCTCGACTCCCTGGACGCAGCCAGCAGGTGGCTTCAGGACAAACTCTCATCGCTAGAATGTCCAAGCCCGTCCAATATTTACACGACGGGGGGCGTCGGCGGAGTGATGTTCGCAGAATTTCAGGATTCGGGCCAGCGGGGTGCAGCTGTCGGCATTCTGAAAAAAAGGCTGGGTTGAACTCGGGGGGGAAGACCAGTTGGGCCAACCAGGGCCGCCCCATTTTGGAGAGGGCCGCCAGGAACTTTTGCATTGGATTTAAACGCGTGCTGACAGAGGAGTGGGGCGTCCCCTACAAGGTGTCGGTGAGCGGCGAGGCCCCTCTATACAGTGGAAGTTGAGGGGGGGGGGGGGGGCGGTGGCGGCGCGCATGTTTCCAGACAAGGTGGTGCAGGAGGTGCATGGTGGGTGGGCTGAATGGGGGGGCTTCACGAGAGCCCGCAGATCAAAGAGTTACATCGGGAGTTCAATGACCTTGTCAAGAAGGCCTCCAACGGCATGAAGGGCGGCATGAGAGGCACCCCGGCGAACGCGGGCAAGGGTGCTAAGGAGAAGGCCCGTTAGGGCATTGGGCACATTAGTATGGGAAGTTATGATGTTTCATCCCGAGATCGGCTACGGGGGAACCAATGCATAGTGAATGACAGCCAGCGCTACGAGGCTGAATTTTTCAGAGGCGGTGCGTTACGACCGATTTGTCGCCGGAGCTTGGATGATCGAGGGTTTCACAGACGAGAAGCTTATTGCGCTACAGCAGTATATGACAGGCATGGGGGTTGATTTGATGTCTTCAGGAGACTCGCATGACGAAATCAGACGTATTCACAACAGACGGTGGATTTTTGGCGATAATTTCAGGCCCGTCTGGGACAGACACGGTTGAAACAGCTGGGGTTGGCTTCCTGGTTGCCCCGCACTTGCGTCGCAGTGTCATTGGGTTCTGTCAGAAGAGCTCGAGGATGGCGTCGTTGCAGTTAAGGGTGCCTGGCGGCAAAGTTCCAGTGTTCTCCGTTTATGCCCCGCGCGACGGCAAGCCGCGCGAAGAACGATCTAATTTCCGTTCCGACCTGTCCAACTTTATTTTTTCTGCCAGTGGGACTGGCCCGAAGGTGGCGCTTTGAGATTTCAATGCTAGACTTCGCGTGCGACAGCCTGGCGGAGAAAACGTTATGCTGTGGGCGTGTTTTTGGCGGCCCGATGGCAGCGCGCAGCGCCGATTCGAATCGAAGTCTGCTGATGGAGCTTTGCGCTACTTCGACGCTGGCCGTGGGCAACGCGTTCTTCGCATCGGCGCCGGAGAGCCAAGTTGCATGCTACAACGTGGGGTCGCGCCCGCATGCCGCATTAGACTTCGAGCATTTTGGGCAGCTGGACTTTGTGCTCGTTCCGCAGGGTAGCCTTCGCTTGGCGCGCGCGGTGAGCTCTCATAAGCACTTGGCCCTTCCTTCGCGCAATTTCCTTGTCACTGCAGAGCTGGACATTGCATTGGCGAAGAGCGCAGCGGACTCGAGACCCCGGGCCCGACGCGAGCAGCGTCAGCGGCAAGGAGGTTGCGCCCGCTTTCCGCTCGCGTTTTGAGCATCTGATGGAGACGGATGAGAATGGGGGGGATCGCGACGCGGACCTGGAGGATCTCGATTGGCTCACTTCGCGTATTACGACATGTATGCTCCACGCTGCTGAAGAGACGTTGCCCGCCGCGCAGGCCACCACTCGCCGTTCGTGGATCAGCGGACGCGCGCTGGGGCTAGTCGACAGCAGGTCGGAGGCGAGACGCAGTGGCAATTTGCCTCGTGAGCGAGCTTTGAACCGTGAGGTAAAATGGTCTGTCAAGACAGATAAGGATCAATGGCTCGCATCCCTGTTGGAAAAGGGCCGTGGGACCAAGGCAAATATCTCCGCAAAGGCGTGCGCCACAGACAAGGGCGGTTGAAGGATATGCAAAGTCGTCTTGTCAGTTCAGAGGAGCGGGCAGACGCGCTGGCCGAGTACTTGGAGAAGGCTCAATGGTCAGTGCGGCCTTTGGAGCCGCGTATGGGCGACTCGTGTTTGGGGCCCGAGCTTGACGTCGACTTGCGCGACATTTCTGGGGGCGAGATGGTGACGGCGGCGGCGAAGCTCATGGTCCGCAAAGCAGCCGGGAGCGACGACCTGCCCCCAGAATTTTGGAAGCAGATTTGTAAGGGGGAAGTAAAGCGTGCCAGTGGGCATTGGAACTTGGAACTTTGTTGGAAAAGTTGGTCGCGCGGAGCAGTGCCGCAGAAATGGCGCGAGGCGCGTGTCGCCATATTTGCAAGAAGGGTGATGTTGTCGATTGTGGGAAGTATAGGCCTATTACATTTTTACAGATTGGGTACAAGCTGTTTGCTGTTTGCATCGATTTTATTGCAGCGGTTCATCAAAGCTGGTGCTAACGAGCGCATTTGGGACACCCAATTTGGTTTTCGCCCTGGTCGTGGCGCCCTCGACGCGGTCTTCCTCGTCCGCAGGATCGTTGAGGAGGCGAATGCAATGCGGGATAAGCGGTTGGTGCTTCTAGCCCTCGATTGGGCCAAGGTTTTTGATTCGATCGCGCCAGAGGGATTATGTCAGTCGTTGAAGAGATTTGCCTGCCAGCCAAATTCCCGCGGTGCATCGAGGCGGTCTACGCGAATCGCTGCTTCTTCGTATCTGACGCTGGCAGGCCATCGGGCCACAGGAGGCAACGCTACGGAATCTGCCAGGGTTGCCCGCTGTCCCCCCTACCTCTTCGGCAGGGCCATGGCGGTCCTCATCGCCGACGCCAAGGAGCTCCTGGAAGCATCTGGGACGCACCTTTCTACCGATACGTATGCCAATGAGATCCTTTATGCAGGCGACACTCTTCTGATCGACGTTGACGTCGGCAGCGTGCAGAAGTGCGTGCGCTGCGTGCGACGAGCGGGCAGCTTCTACGGCTTGAGTTTCAACTGGAAGAAGTTGGAGCTCGTCTCCTCCGCGGGCGTCGCTAGCATCCTTGCGCCGACAGGCGATGCAGTCCAACCGAGAGGTAAAATTGTTTACCTGGGCTGCGCGATCACATCTGACGGGGCGCCCGGATCAGAGCTCGATCGCCGAAGTGGAGCTGCGCGGGAATAATTTGATCAACTACGCCGCATCTGGCCCCACTTTGGAATTTCTCGCGCTAGAAAGCTTGAGATTTTCAGCGCTTGCGTTGTCAGTGAGCTTCTGTGCAACCTGCGCTCGCTGTGGCTGCCTCCGCGGAGACCCGGAAGATCGATGGGTTACAGAACAGGTGCTTGGGAATAATCATGAATATACTGTTCCATATTACAGCCATTTGCCCAGCGCCTCGATTCTACAGCAAGCGGGTGCTCAGCGTATGAGCAGCATACTGTTGGAGAGGCAGCTCGAGTTCATGGGGGCGCTGGCCAGGCGACGCGCGACCGACGTAGTGAGGCAAAGCGTTTTCGACCCCGAGTGTTTGTCATTTCAGCGTAGAGAGCCGGCGGGCCAAAGGCGCCGCGGCCGACCCAAAATTAGTTGGGCGAAAGGTGTTTTCAAGCACGCGCTTGCAGCTGCTGGCAATGAAGAGAGGCTCAACACACTGCTGAGCCACAGGCCACAGAGTGAGTGGAAAGCCGTTGTGAGGGAGAGTTGCCATAACGGCGTTTGATTTTTTCCCGTGCTAGGGTGCCGTTTTTGTGCACGCAGTCTCTTGCTTGCTTGCTTGTTGGCCTTTCGTGGGGTCCTTGGCAGGCTCCGTGGCCACTCGGAGCCGTCTCGGGACGATCATGGCGCCTCTTGGAGGCATGTTGGGAGCTATCGTGATCCACCTGGGGCTACCTTATGCAGTCATGGAGGCCAGCTTGGACTATCTTCGGCCCTCTTGGAGCCAGCTCGGGAGATCTGGGACGCTCGAGCGACTCGTGACCGGCCCCGTGCAGACTCATTGGGGAGGGGGAATGGGGGAGAGGTCAATCTACCCACCCGCCCGCAAGCCATCTGGCTCACTCCCGTCCGCCCTCCCAACACATAAATCACACCCGAGCCTCAGCATGTTCAGCGGTCGTCTTTTGGAGGGGCAGCTACTGGGAACCGAGGCCGATCCCAGGTGCGCGACGCTTGAGCGAAGTGCGCCACGCGTGCCAGGGGCGCCACTCGCGCCAGGCACCCCTGGGGCCCGAGCGTGCCAGGCACGCCTGGTGCGCCAGATGCGCCACGTGCTCCGAGTGCGCCAGGGGTGGCGCACATTCCAGCCGCGCCAGGTGCGCCACGTTCGGGGCACGTGCAAAGTGCGTCAGGTGCGCCAGCGCACGTGACATCGCACATCGGGAAACATGTCATCCCCCGCCATCCTTGTTAAAAACCAGTGCCCTTCATTGTGTCATGTGGGCCTGCGCACAGCAGGCCACGCGCCACCACCCCCGTAACCCTTGTCAAAAACCACTTGACAGCGATCGCGGGATGGCCGCGCATGATGCAGATTTAGCCGCGAGGTGTGTGCTGTATGGTGTTTGTTAGGGATGGTAGCCCTGCCCACAGCAGGGAACTGACACCCCCGCCGTCCTTGCCAAAAACAATTCAAAGTGCCCGAGGGCCCCACGAGCATGACTCAATTCTTTGCCCCAAAGTGTACTTTGCATTTTTTGACAGGGATGGTGGGGGGCCGCGTCGGGTTGGCCGCGCATGCTCCAAATGTGGGGGCAGAGTGCGGTTTGCATTTTTTGACAGGGAAAGTGGGGGGCGGGCCCGCATGGAGTCGGCATGGTTCCGGGTTGGCCGCCGGCCAGGTGGGGGAGGGGGTGTATACCAATAAGGATCAGTGATCAAAACAGCCTCCAGATAGAAAGCCGTCTAGCTCACTCCCACCCGCCCTCCCGACACATGAATAATACCCGAGCCTCAGCATGTTCAGCGGTCGTCTTTGGAGGGACAGCTACTGGGAACCAAGGCCGAGCCCAGGTGCGCGACGCTTGAGCGACGTGCGCCACGCGTGCCAGGCGCGCCACGCGCGCCAGGCACCTCTGGGGCCCGAGCGTGCCAGGCACGCCTGGTGCGCCAGATGCGCCACGTGCCTTCGCGTGCTCCAGGTGTGCTGCACACTCCAGCCGCGCCAGGTGTGTCACGTTCGGGGCACGTGCCGAGTGTGTCAGGTGGGCGTGCGCACGTGACTGGTAGGCCTGCGCATAGCAGGCCATGCGCCACCTTCCCCGCCGTGCCTGTCAAAAACCTCTTGACAATGATCGCGGAGAGGCCGCGCATGATGCAGATTTAGCCGCGAGGTGCATTTTGTATTGTGTTTTGTCAGGGATGGTAGCCCTGCGCGCAGCAGGCGCTACGCTGATACCCCCGCCGTTCATATCAAACAACACAAAGTTCTCGCGGGCCTCACGAACATGACTCCAGACTTTGGCCAAAAGTGTATTTTGCATTGTTTTTGGACAGGGATGGTGGGGGGGGCCGCATGTGGTTGGATACGCATACTCCGAATTTGGAGGCAGAGTGCGTTTAGTATTATTTAATCGCTTCGCTCATTTCGCCGGCCCTGGAACGCTATTTGCGGCCTCTTGGGGCCGTCTTGGGGGCTTCTTGGGGGCTTTTTGGGAGCGTCTTGGGGCTCCTTGGCGGCGTATTGGGCTCCCCTGGGGCCTCTCCGGGGGCTCTTGGGGGCCCCTTGGGGCGGGAGGGGGGGTAGTCGTTGGCAGCCCCCCCTCGGAGGCCACGATCCTCGTGAGGGGTGGCGAAAAATAGCCTCCCCCCTGGGGATCGCCCGGGGGTCAGCCCGGGATCGGCTGGGGTACTTTTCGTCCGGGGCCCCCCAGGGGTCGCCCCGCGCGCGCGAACTATAAACATTGTTAAGTAGGTACCGGGGATCTTAGCACGCCTCTGGCCCGTTGGGCCGGCGAATTGTGCTTTACAGGGATGGTGTGGAGGGGGTGGGCATGGTTCCTGGTTGGCTGCCGGTCGCCTGGGGAGTGTGGTGCATATTGATAGGGAACAGTGATAAACCTTTCCCCGAAGGGAAAGAGGAGGTTGGAAAGTCTAGCTGATGAAACCACCTACACAGAGGGCTGTTGAGATTGCGTATTGAGGTTTGCCAATAGGCGGCGGGCGGGTGGGTGGGATGTTTGAAAAAGCGTGGGAGTTGGTCGCGCACGTGGGCTCAGGGTTTATTGTGCTGCATCGACCTTCTCATAAACAAGATTAGACTCTACCCATGCCGAAGCTAGTTTTACAGGTTATCCTCCGCACATTGCTTTTTGGTTAGTGTCGATCGCTCGTCTTGCATGCGAGATAATACCATCCCAATGAGGCCAGTGTCGTCTTTTCCTTCATGTGTTAGCGCCCCGCGTCTGTTTCCTTCCCTCCCGCTGCCCTCCCCCCTCCTCCCATCCGTGCCCCGCTCTCCGCCTGGCAATGTTGGCACATCACTCACCCTTTTCGTGGCCCCAAAGGGAGCTCCACCGAAGCCCCCATTGCAGGGTTCGCATGCGGTTCCCCGCCCATCTTGGCACACCCCTCACACGTTTCGTCTCCTCTTAGGCAGCTCCACCGCAGGTCTCAGCGACAGGGTTCGCGTGCGGCTCCCCTCCAATCTCGGCACACCCCCCACGTGTTTCGTGACCCCATGGGGAGCTCCACCGGAGGCCCTCGTGGCAGGGTTCGCATGCGGCTCCTCTCCCGTTTCGGCACGCCCCTCACACGTTTCGCGCCCCCGCAGGAAGCTCCGCCGAAGGCGACCTGCTGAGCCGCGGTGCCCACAATTGCGTACGGCTGGGCCCTCCGCCGGGTGCTTGGAGCCTGGGCGCCTCTCCGCGGAAAACCGTGCGCAAGGCCACCCGCGGGTGCCCGCGGGCGCGCAAGGCTGGGGGGGGGGACGAAGAAGGACCGAGGAACGAACGGAGGAGGAGGAGGAGGAGGAGGAGGAGGAGGAGGAGGAGGAGGAGGAGGAGGAGCCGAGGCGGAGGGAGAGGAGGAGGCGGAGGAGGAGGAGGAGGAGGAGGCCGAGGAGGAGTCTAGGGGAACGAAGAATGACATAATCATGGAAACTCGGAGGCCTAGCGCAGATTTCTCGGATCCGCGCTGGGCCCCTTTGGCGGAGCCGCGTCACCCCTGGGCGCCAGGGAGGGGGGTCCAGCGCGGATCCGAGGAATCCGCGCGCACCTCCGAGTTTTTGTGTTTGTGTCCTTCTTCGTTCCCCGAAAGGCGACATGAATTCAGAACGGTCTACTACCGGTTGCACTGAGGAGTTTTCGGTTTTCTTCGCCAGCCCAGCCGAACCACACCAAGAAACACCCTGCTTGCCTGCAGGGTGCTCTGGGTTTCTTGGGTTTCTGAAAGCGTGACGCTCCCACGCCAGAAATCGAGGTACGTCCTGTGGTCTCAGGGTTGGGTTTCTTGCGGAAGGTTCCTTGTGGTCGGGCCCCCCCTGTACTTCCAGTTGCAATGAGGGGTTTTCGGTTTTCTTCGCCAGCCTAGTCGAGTCACACCACGCCAGAGCCGCGCGCGCGTGCCCCCCGGCGCGCGCACGCTGAGATCAGTCAGAGACCAGGGGCTCGCCAAGCATTGCAGACGGGAGTTCGCCAGGGGCATATGTAGGTCAAGCGGGTTCAGAGCGGATTCATGTCAGATACCCCCTCCACGAAGTAGCGTTATCAGTCGCTCTCCCGAGTCACGAACCTGCACGGGAGGGTCCGCACGTCGTTGCGCCCGTTGGGATTTACGAACAAGTCCCGTCTTGCCGACGAGTCGCGGGCGGGTGGGTGGGATGTTGGCTCGAACATTGGAGCTGACGTTTTCAAAGTGTCAAAGTGTTATATTTAATTGCACTCCGTACGTTGCTCATACACACAGAGGTTGGCCAGGACACGCTTATTGTATCAAATCGCCAACACCAGAGGAACAGTAACAAAGCTGAATCCAATCCAACGTGACTGCTGACAACCTGGATGGGGCCCCACGGGGGTGCTGGCGGATCTGGCATGGTGGCCATGATTCTCCTGCGCACCTTGCACCGCGACATCGCCAAGTACAACGACATGTCCTCGGAGGACACTGCCGAGGAGACGGGCTGGAAGCTGGTGCACGGGGACGTTTTCCGAAAACCTCCCCACTCGAAGGCGCTCGCCGTGTCCGTTGGCTCGGGCATACAGCTGCTGGTCTGCGCCGGCGTCACCCTGGTCTTCTCCGCTGCCGGCCTCCTGTCGCCAGTGCACCGAGGCTCCATCCTGCAGGGCCTGCTGCTGCTGTTCACGTTCGCGGGGATCATCGCGGGGTACGTATCCGCCCGCTTCTACAAGATGTGGAAGGGCGAGGACTGGAAGAAAACGACGCTGTTGACGGCCTTCGTCTACCCTGGAACTGTGTTCGGGATATTCTTTTTTCTGAACTTGTTCATCTGGGGCACCAAGTCGTCGGGAGCAGTACCTTTCACCACGATGTTTGCGCTGCTCGTGCTGTGGTTTGGCATCTCCGTGCCGCTGGTCTTTCTTGGCGCGTTCTTCGGGTACAAGAAGGCGCCGATCTCTTTGCCGGTGCGCACCAACCAGATTCCGCGGCAGGTGCCCGCACAGCCGTGGTACATTAGCGGGCTCTTCTCCTCGCTCGTGGGCGGCATCCTTCCGTTCGGCGCGGTGTTCACGGAGCTCTTCTTCATCATGTCTTCCATTTGGCAGCACCAGTTCTACTACCTCTTCGGTTTCCTGACGCTGGTGATCATCATTTTGATGGTGACCTGCGCTGAGATATCAATCACCCTGACGTATTTTCAGCTCACGAACGAGGACTACAATTGGTGGTGGCGATCGTTCTTTGCCAGCGCATCGTCGTCCATCTACGTGTTTTTGTATCTTGCGGCCTTCGGCCCCTCCCGCATCCGTGCCGGGGTCGCGGAGCAGCGTTCTTGGAGGCGTCTTGGGGTCTTCTGGACGGCCTCCTGGAGACTCTCGCCAGGCCTCGCTCGGGCCTCTTGTGTGGCGTCTGGGCAGCCTCTGGGGGGCCTCTTTCCGGGGGCCTCTCGGGCCAGGGTGGGGGAGAAGGAGGAGGAGGAGGAGGAGGAGGGGAAGGAGGGGGAGGAGGAGGAGGAGGAGGAGGAGGAGGAGGAGGAGGAGGAGGAGGAGGAGGATGCCATTTTGGGACGGAGGGCCCCGCAGACCCCCTTCGAGTTTCGCCTCTCGGGCCACTCTTGGCTCGGAGCCCTCTTGGCGACTTTTTTTGCTGCCCTTCTTTGGGGGCTTGGCGGCCGTCTTGGAGCAATTCTTGGGGTCCTCTTGGGTCGGCTTGGACGCCGTCAAGGCCGCGCAGGCGAATCTGCGAAAACATCATGGCTTCTGAGCAGCTTTCGCTTCTTGGGCCGACCCCCATGGAGGGCTTCTCCGAAGGGCTTAGGCGACCCGTCGTGTTCCTCCTCCCCCTCCTCCTCCACCTCCTCCTCCTGCTCCTCCGCCTCCTTCTCCTCCTCCTCCTTTCTCCTCCTCCTCCATGTCCTCCTCTCCTCCTCCTCCCTCCTTCTCCTCCTCCTCCTCTCCTCCTCCCTCCTCCATGTCCTCCTCCTCCTCCTCCTTCTCCTCCTCCTCCTCCTCCTCCTCCTCCTCCATCTCCTCCTCCCCCTCTCCCTCCCCCACCTCCTCCTCCTCCTTCTCCTTCTTCTCCTCCTCCTCCTCCTCCTCCTCCTATGCCTCCTCGAATCGCCTACGCCCCCAGGGGAAACCGTGCAGACCCCTAGAAGCTCCAGAAATGCCCTGGAGGTCCCATGGGGCCATCTTTGGGCACGTGAGATGGATGGACCCCCAGCGACGCCCCCGAGGCCTCGGGCAAACGCATGACCCAAGGACATTAGAAATTAGAGCGCCCAAGAGTGTCCAGCGTCCAGGAGCGCGCCATAATCCCGGACGTCTGAGGTCTGGGCCCCTTACGGCAGGTTCGCGTCGTGCCGACCAGCGGCGACCCCGCCGCTGGCGTTGCCGGCGGCGGCCCAGAATCGATCGATGTTGAACGTTTCGGAAGCGGCCGATCGTTCAAGGTGGAACTATCCCCGCGGTGTCAGGAACCAACGCTGGGATCGACACGACACGTACCCGCGGTGCATGTATTTCCCAAGCTCAGTCACTGCAGAGAGCCCCATGGGGGCTTCGATATGCCATTCCGCTCGGTGTCCACGGCACGGTGGCGGACTCGTGCCTGTACTACAGCACGCGGCTGCAGATCGGGCACTACGTGGGGGCGATGCTCTATTTCGGGTACATGTTCACGATCTCGTACACGTTCGCACTGCTGACGGGAGCAATCGGCTTCAGCGCGTCGTTCTTCTTCGTGTGGATCATCTATGGCTCCATCAAGATCGACTGAGCCAGCCGTGCTGTCTCGGTGCCACGCACAGGGAAGTGGCGCGAGGGTGCCTGCCATCCGAGCAGGCGGGGGGTTTGTGCAAAAGCATGGGCCTTTGCAGGAAGGGCCAAGAAGCTGCTCAGAAGGCTTCTCAGAAGTCCCCAAGCATTTCTACGAGGCCCCTGTCGTTTCAGAAGCCCCCCGCCCTCTTACAAGAACGCCGCCTTCGCGCAATCCCTCTGTGCACAGCGCCAACACACTGCCCTCCCCGACTCCCATCTCTTCGGCTCACACGCCCCTGCTGGCGCTTACTGGTGCGGCCAGTCATGTCGTCCTCTACTTTCTCCTCGTTTGCTTTCCCGTCCTCGTCAGCATCTTCATTATCCCCCTAGTTCCTCCCTCCTCTCACTCTTACTCTTCTTACTTCTCTTACTTCTCTTACTCCTTTTGCCCCTCTGAATCCTCTCGCTCCTCTCGCTCCCCTTGCTGCTCTTGCTCCCCCTACTCTTCTTGCTCCTCTTGCTCCGCCTCCTCCTCCTCACTCTCTCTCACTCCTCTCGCCCCGCCTCATCCCCGCATTCTTCTCTGACTGCTCCTCCCGCTCCTCCTGCTCCTTTCTCTCCCGACGCGCGTGCCAGCTCCCCCCCGCGGCACCCTCCCCAGGCTCGCCCCTCCTCCTCCCCGGGGGGGAGCGCCCGCCAACCGCACGCTCCCGATCCCGGCGGGGCCGATCCCCGGGGGCAGGGGCCTCGGCGTGCCCTCGAGATCGGGGGCGTCCAAAGAGGGGGGCGAGGATTGAGGGCTCCTCCTCCTCCTCCTCCTCCTCCTCCTCCTCCTTGTGTGGACATCATGGCCAGAGCCATGGCATGGTCAGGCGACCCGTCCTCCTCCTCCTCCTCCTCCTCCTCCTCCTCCTCCTCTTCCTCCTCCTCCTCCTCCTCCTCCTTCTCTCTCCTCCTCTCCTCCTCCTCCTCCTCCTCCCCTCCTCCCCCTCCCCTCCTCCACCTCCACCTCCTGCTGCTGCTCCTCCTCCTCCTCCTCTCCTCCTCCTCCTCCTCCTCCTCCCCCTCCTCCATCTCCTCCTCCTGCTCCTCCTCCTCCTCCCTCCTCCTCCTCCACCTCCACCTCCACCTCCTGCTCCTCCTCCTCCTCCTTCTCCTCCTGCTCCTCTTCCTCCTCCTCGTCCTCCTCCTCCTCCTCCTCCTCCCCCTCCTCCACCTCCACCTCCTGCTCCTCCTCCTCCTCCTCCTCCTCCTCCTCCTTCTCCTCCGCCTTGTGTGGACATCATGGCTAGAGCCATGGTATGGCCCAGATTTCATGGCCACCCCTCTCGTTCAGAGCGTTCGCTGGCCAACCCTTGGTCCGCGCACGTGCCTCTGGCCATTCCCCCCCCCCCCCGTCCCCGCCCCCCTCTTGGTCGCTCCCGGCAGGGGCGCCCATCGACAAGACTGGCGCGAGCAGAGCAAGACGTTCCAGCGTCCGCGCGGACTGCGTGGGTCTACCGTGGGCCCCCCTTCCCATGGCGTGCGGAACTCGCCAGGGGAGGGGGTCCAGCGCCGAGCAACCGAAGATCCGCGCGGGCCCTCTCCTCTCCTCTCCTCTCCTCTCCTCTCCTCTCCTCTCCTTTCCTTCCTTCCTTCCTCGGCTCCACTCCACCTGGCCTGAGGAGGGGTCTTGGAGATGTCTCTGGCCGTTGGCGTGCTGGCCGCAAGAGGTTGGGTCATTTCGTCGTGGCACGTGGTATACGGTCAACCCGCAAAGTAAGGATGAGCGACTTTCCAAGGCTACCCTTGCTTCCTTCCCCTGCGGTCCATCCTTGGCCGCTTTCGCTGGCCGCGCCTTGCTCGCAGATTGTCGACATGGCATTCCAAGGCCCTTGCATCCTTATCGTGCGTCCTTACTATTCTGTCCGTCGGCGTGCTGACCGCAAGAGGTTGGGGAGGGAGGAGGGTGCTTTCGTCGTGGCACGTGGCAGTGCCGATCTTCGACCCTCCTCGATCCTCCATCCCCCCCGATCCTCGACCCTCGACCCTCGACCCTCCTCGATCCCCGACACTCCTCGATCCTCGATCCCTTTCGTCGTGGCACGTGGCAGTTGCAACGCACCGTGCCCACGGGTGAGAAGTCTGGCGCTCCATGAGGAGAAGGAGAAGGAGGAGGAGGAGGAGGAGGAGGAGGTGGAGGAGGAGGAGGAGGAGACGGAGGGAGGAAGAGGGGGGAGGAGAGGAGGAGGAGGAGGGAGGGAGGGGGAGGAGGGGGAGGGAGGAGGAGGAGGAGGAGGAGGAGGAGGATGAGGGAGGAGCTGCCTCGGCCAGGAGGGCGTGCAGACCATGCCAGGGCCCGTGGCCCTGGCCGGAGGGGTGATGGTGTGTGGACGTGCCCTGCGCGTGGCCCACCTGTGCGCCGGACTGTTTGGCCAGCCCCCCGATGCCGCCCCGCCCGGAGGGCGGTCCTGGACCCCGTGGCGGGACTCGTCCACGCGCAGAGGGGGGCAGGGGGAGGAGGAG
>CAUYUJ010020523.1:47091-62998 GCA_963575745.1 Prorocentrum cordatum | reverse complement strand
TTGCGGCCGAACTTGCATTTCGTGCGCCCCCCTGAAGCCTGATCGCCGGAGCAGTCACCCTCTGCCCAGCCGCCGACGCAAAAAAGTGTGTATGGGCGCCGTGTCACCTTGCGTGTGGACAGTCAGGTACCTGCGTAGCTGTTTGTTGCAGGGTCTCCCTGTCAAGTGTTAGTTGGCTGATCAGCGCCTACCTGCCCTGATTCGTCCATGAGTTCAGGGGTGGAGTGCGTGTGGTCCTTGCTCATTGTCACCGTTACAGGCGTTGTGGCAGTATCGTATTGGCGTTATGGAGTCGTATGCCGTGGTTCGCCCTAGAAAGTTGGTTGTTTCCGCATTTGTGCGCGCCGATGTTGTTAGACGTTTTGTTGTCAATAGCCTTTTTGTGGTGTCTGCGACCTACGTGCAGTGTGGACTCCTTCAGGCGGAGCCGTTCTTCTGTTGTTATGAGTTGCGTTGGTCTTCTTTGTTAGGTTGTTTCAGTGATGTCTGCTTGTGTGTTTCCCACTACATTGGCATGGTCTACATTGCCGGTTGCTAGCTAATCTGTGCCTGCAGCGGGCCAGCCCGGGACGTTAGTTTTTTGCAGAAGTGATCGCGTTTGTGCGGTAATGTCCGGCAGTCGTCGGGCTTTTGTTGGATGCGCGTGTTTACACAGGTTGTAATGGTTCGTGCGTTCCTTCTCCAAGATTCGTGCAGGGTCATCTTGTAATCTTGTACATCGAGTAGGAATCAACGATGAGAGTGAGCGTTCACAGAGAGAGAGAGAGAGATATATATATAGAGAGAGAGAGAGAGAGAGAGAGAGAGAGAAAGAGAGAGGGAGAGATTATACATATATGCATATGTGCATACCTAGACATATATCATTAAAGTGAGAGTGACATATATGCAAAACAACACATAAGCGCGAAAACGTGTGTGTGTGTGTGTTCGTGTGTGTGTGTGTGTTCGTGTGTGTGTGTGTGTGTGCTTGTTTGTGTATGTGACGAGCTAGGCAGGGGCATCGCGTTCCCCACGGGAAGTTGATGAGTTGCAGCGTCGCGGACCGCGACAAGACCACAACATGGTGCGTTGGGCAGATGAGTTCGACGGGCCCAGATTAAGGCAGTCTTCGCCTCTCGGCTCCTTTTTCCTCTCCCTGACCCTTCTTTTTTTGCACTGCTTCCGGGGAGATTCTGGAGCCAGAGATACATCAAGGAAAAGTCAGCCAGCACGATTGGGCGACTACACGCGTGTGAAAAGCTGCCACCTGTAGCCACAACGGCTCGGCATGGCCTGTCAGAGAGGCGCCTGCTCGCTCAGACTCACGAGTTGCACGGGCTTTTGTTCGGCCATCTGTGGGGCCGGGAGACGAGGATAGGAAAGGAGGGGTGTGCCTTCCCCTCCCCTCCCCTCCCCTATGCAGTGCGCTCGCCCGCAGGAGCGCCCCCGGAAAGGGGCGAGCGATGGCCACCGGCCTGAAGGACGTGGAGGCGTCCCGGCAGAAGAGCATGCTGAGGTCCCTGCAGCAGCAGGCCCTTCCCCTCCTCCTCGTCAGTCCCTGTGGTGTGAGCAGTATATGTGGTGCACCCGAGGAGGAGAAGGAGGAGGAGGAGGAGGAGGAGGAGGAGGAGGAAGAACCAAAGGAGGAGGAGGAGGAGGAGGAGGAGGAGGAGGAGGAGGAGGAGGAGGAACCAGAGGAGGAGGAGGAGGAGGAGGCGGAGGAGGAGGAGAAGGAGGAGGAGGAGGCGGCGGAGGAGGAGAGTGGTGCAATCTAGGTGGTACAATCAATGTGGTACGATCTTTGTGGTGCAATTCATGTTCATTCGCAGTGAGTCCCCCACTCCACTGCTCGCGCAGTTATCCCACCCACCCATCCGCAACCTGATTTGCAGAACCCATGCGGGGGCGGTTGCGATGAGTGCTTGGTGTTAACTGGTGCATCTTTGCGGCCGCGCTCTCCCGCGCATGCTCGCGCGCGCAGCGGCCAGATAGTTTAGCGCAACCGACGCGGCCGCGGTATCGCTGACCGCTGCGCACATCCCAGCGGGCACTTCAGTGCGAGTCGGCGACCTGGTCGGGCGCGGTATCATGGCAACGTCGACACCTGTACATGCGATGATGATGATGGTAGCGGTGCTGGTGACGATGATGACAACGACGACGGCAAGGACAATGATGGTGCCGATGGTGATCACGCTGGCGACGATGACGGCGCCCTCGCGTCGATGATGAAGACTTTGGAATGAGTTTGACACGCGCGCGCGGCCGACGCGCGATAGTGGCCCGCGTGAAATCATTTGACACGGATCGTCCCCCCCAGCACACGCGCAACGGCGCTCGAATGATTTCGACGTGTGGCGCGTTTGGCCGAATTTCAGGGACATGATGCACAACCTGTGTTTTGTGTTCAACGTCGGCCTACAAAAACGGATGCTGCAAAACCATATGTGTTTTCGGGGCACGATTCGGACAATCTTACGCAACGGAAAGTTGTCGAAGGATTTCGGCATGCGTGCGCGACGACGGGCGCGCGTGCATTCCGTTTTTTTTTTTTTTTTTTTTTTTTTGTTGTTGTTTTGTTGTTTTGTGTGTGTGTGTGCTTCTGTTGCAACAGGTTCTTCGGACAGCACGCGCGTAGGGGCGTTCAAACGATTTCGACATGCGCGCGAGAGGCGCGTTTGGTAACAAGTTGTGAACGTGTTGAAACACCTCATTGTTTCCATGAGAATTCGCAAAAGGCTGGGCGCAACGTTCGTTTGAACATCTTTGTTGCGAAACCAGCAGTTTGTATATGTATTCGGGACACTCGATTTTGAAGTCGCTGCGAAAGCCGAGGTTGTTGAAGGATTTCGGCATGCGCTGGAGACGATGCGTGCTTGTGCATTTCCTGTTTTTTTACAAGCGTTCTAGAAATTTGAGGGTTTTGGGCAAACGCGGGTGCGCGCACAGTTCTTTTGCAGAGGATGACGGGGGGATACCAAATTAGCTGGGATCATACGGATCCATACCTAGGATGGACGCTTGGGCATAATCATATGAGGTGCAATTCACCAGCGTACGCGCAGCGAGATGTCAACTCCACGGCTCGCGCAATTATCCCACCCACCCATCCGCAACCTGATTTGCAGAACCCATGCGGGGGCGGTTGCGATGAGTGCTTGGTGTTGATTGGTTCATCTCCGTGGCCACGCTAACCCGCGCATTCTCACGGGCGCAGCGGCCAGATAGTTTGGCGCGACCTACGCGGCCGCGGTGGCGCTGACCCCTGGGCGCATCCCACCGGGCACTTCAGTGCGAGTGGGCGACCCGGCACGCGCGCAAGGGCGTTCGAATGTTTTCGAGATGCGGCGCGAGAGGCCCGTTTGGCCCAATTCATTAAACATGTTGAACACATGGTTTTTTTGAATAATTGTTCGCCGGGAAGCGAGCGAATACTTGATTCGAATGCTGACGTTGCGATTTGAGACCGGAGGTTTTTGAACGATTTCAGCATGCGCGCGCGGCGATGCGCGCGTGTGCACTTCCTGACTTTTTCTGCAGGGGATTTTTCAGACTGCGCGCGCGCCAGGGCGTTCGAACGATTTCGACCATGCGCGCGCGAAACACGTTGGGTAGCATTTTAAGAACATGTTTTGAACAATTTATTGTTTTAAGGCAAATTCGCAGGTGCGCGCGCAAACCTTTCTTTGTTGAGCATCTTTTTGCGAAACCATGTGTTGATGTGTATATATAAAGATTTCGACATGCGCGCGCAACGAAACGCGCGTGTGCACTCCATCCATTTTTCCCAAAAGGTTCTTGGACATGTATGATGCTTGATGAACAAGTGTGCGCGCACAATTTTTTTGTAGAAGGTGAAGGCGAGAGTAAATTGTCCAGATGGGATGATACGACTTCATGATTCGGATGGAAGATGGGGCAGACTCGTATGTTCATTGCAATACAAAGCGGGGGGCGGCTAATTTTTTTTGGGGGGGGGGTAGATTCTCGTACTCTTTTAGAACAAGGAGAGCCGATGTACATGGGTAGTAGCGGTGTAAGCTATGTGATGTAATGTATGTGGTGTGAGCTGTGTGGTGCACTGTCTGTGGTGCAGTCCAAATATGGTGGGGCGACGGGGCGGCGGCGACGAGACGGCGACGTGCGGCGACGAGCGGCGACGGGGCGGTGACGGGGCGAGAACAAGTTAGCCGGGGCGGCAAACCAGCCCAGCGATGCTGTGGCGACGGGGCGGCGACGAGCAGCGAGGGGCAGGTGACGGGGCGAGACCAAGCCAACCGGGGCGTAAACCAACCCAGTTCTTGTAACTTAAGGCCATGGCAGCCCCGAAGTGCAAGCCTTGTTTGGGGAATCTGACGCATGATCCGACTAGGAGAAGGAAGCGTCAGAAGAAAGGGCAGCACATTTACAAACCAAAAGGGGGGCGCGGCGCAGAGAACGGGGAGGCGGAACTGGAGAAGGGGAGGGACATGCTGGGCACGGAACGCCCCGGCGCCCGGAGTGGCAGGACCCCGACATCGAGCAGGTCACCATCTTCTCAAAGTTTGTGGTCGTGTATTTTCTCCAGCAGGACTCCCCTCGCCCCGCCTCGCGCAGTGCCTCCCCTTCGCGGCGCGGGTCAGAACGCGCCAGCTGTACCAGCTGCACCGAGCCAGCGGTGTTGTGTGCGCTGCTGGTCTGCCTCGTAGGGGTAGCATAGAGACGGAATGGGATCTGCAGGACGGCACGAGCTTTGCAGGTGTTGTTCGAGCTGTCAGGGGCCCAGAGATCCGAGAATAGGATTTGTTTTCAATCCGGCGGTTGTTCCTGGATTGCGGCCGCCAGGGCCCGTTACCGGGCCCGGGGACCATCAAGAATGGATCCAAGACGGAAAAGCACCCCTTTGGAATGGGTCGGGACATCTGGGGCCGCGGATTGAACAATCAGATCGGCGGACGTCTGGGGACGGGGGTCAATGCAGACGTGAGTCAGCCAGAGCGCCGGACCCGGCAGGATCCTGCGGGGCCAGGGGCGCACTGGCCCGAGATGACGCGCAGGATCCTGCAGGATCTTTCTGCAGCACCCTGCGGAGCCTGACTGGCCCGCGTTTTGCACTGGCCGGGGTCATCCGGGGTCAGCGGGAGCCCGCGCTGCTGTCGTGTGCACCACAGGACGGCATGAGCGTAAGCTCTCGGGGGTCCGCGCGGATTTCTCGAGTCGGCGGTGGACCTCCGTCCCTGACGCGCGGAGCGCGCCAGGGGCGGCGCCGGAGGCGCCGCCAGGGGGTCCAGCGCGCAGCCAAGAAACTGGAGCGGGCCTTGGAAAGTTGTGTGTTGTCTCGTCCTGTCTTCTCCCGAGGGTGAGCAAGAGGGACGCTCCCCAGCTCCCCAGCCGCCTCCGACATTGTCTGTGCATGTAGTTCCCAACCCTCCAGTGTGCTGGGTCCTCGTTCTGAACTCGCAGCGCCGCGCGTCCTCGCTTCAATCCCGCTCCTTCTCGACCTCCTCCTTCTCCTTCTTCCCTTCTTTCACCTGCTCCCCGTCCTGCTGCTTCCTTCTTCCCTTCCTCCCTCCTTCCTCCTCCCCTTCCTCCTCCTGCGTCTCCTGCCCGCGTACCCCCCGCACGTTTCCTGCCCCCAAAGGGAGGCTGGCTCCACCTGTGGCCCCCGCGGGGTGGCCACACTGCGTGCCCGTGCCCGTCTCGGCTCACACATCTCCTGCCCTGCTCGGGCGGCTCCACCTACTGTCGGGGGCGGAAAAGAGGGGGGTGATGACTAGGGGGGGGTGGATATCAATGCGTGGGCCATGATATTTCCCCAGAATTCATGGCGCCTCTTCTTATTTCATTACGTCTCTGGCCCCCCCCTTTGGCCGCGCACATGCCGCGGGCCATGATTTGCGCCCCCCCTCTTGGACGCCCCCCTCTTGGCCGCTCCCGATTCTGCCCCAGCGAGGGTGATCACATGGCGTCTCTCGTCCATATATAGTCGCCCCGCCTTTCTGATGGGTTGAGTGCTTCACCGAGCCATTTTTCCTCCTCCTGCTCCTGGCCAGGAGGGCGGTGTTCACAAGTCGTGGGCCCAGGGTGGCGGTGTGAGTGTTTAGTGGATGCTGCAGTCTCAGCGGTTTGATTGCTGCCAGCTGCACTGACCAATGCATCCTTGCCGCTCTATTTCTGTCTCATTTGGTTGGCTGGGGGCGGGGGGAAATGGGACAGATTGCAACGTGGGTAAAGAAGGGGTGAACTAATCCCTGAAGGGAGCACGGGGTTTTGGGAGAGCTGATCTATCAAACCACTCACGTACTCCTAGGGCCGGGGTGGGTGGGTGGGGAACGCCGTAGGCGTGTGAGCTGTTATCAGCAACCGCGGTAGAGGACTGATGGTCGGATTGGGCTGCGCAGTGGCGAGTTTGGGCTCATGGGCTGACACCGTTCGCTTTCTGTCGCCGTGTGTTGTGATTGGTTAAAGCCACTTTGCTCTTCTCACCGCCCACCATCTGCTTCTGATCGGTGGCCGGCGATACGGGTTGCCTGTACCTCCGGCTCGCCGTCCAATGCAGCCAGCCGCCCAGGCTGTTGCAGCTTGGATTGTGGTGTTGGTCTGCGTGATTTGGGAGTGCTGCTGTTCCCATTACGCTTCAACAGCAGTTTGCGCTCTTACGTCAGTATCGTTTAACCGATCCCTATCCCCATTCTCATCCCGATCCCCACCATCCCACCACCCCAGTTCGGGATATGCCCCTCGAAGCCCGAAGGGAACCGCCCATATCCCCATCTCGGGGGTAAATCGGTGAGTAGGGCCCAGGCCACGCCATTGGGGATCGGGATCGGTCAAACGATGCTCATTGCAGGAGAACGCTTGGTGAGGGGTGGAACTTCATAGCTTGGGATTGCACTTCTTCTCCGTTGCTGAGTGTGTGGGTGCTTCTGGGTGTTTGTATGAGTGTGTCTGTGGGTGTGTATGTGTCTGTTGGTTAGTGTAAGCGTGTGCGTGTCTATGTCAGGTGTGTGTGTGTGTGTCTAGGGTGGGAAGGATGTATCCTCAACCAAGGTTACCACCTCCTCATTTTCACTCGTTCTCCCTCCTGATGTGTCTCCCTCCCACCCCTTGTGCGTTTGTCAGCGACGTCGTGTGAAGTGGCTGATCGGCATGCGAAGTTATCTCGTTAATCCTGAGTTTATGATTGCATGTCCTCGCGATTAGCGATGCCCGCTCAGTCGAAAGCAGCCCGGGTAATCCACCCTTCAGCGCTCGTAGCTCAACCTAGCATCACCAGTTTTTATTGTCAGCGACCATGCACCGTAGAGGTGGGTCATTGACAATCCAAATCATAGTTGCTTATGGATAAGGGCATGCCAATTGCAAAGCAGCGGAAGCGTGCCAGATCGGGGGAGCCTTTCTCTCCGTTGCGAGCATCTTTGTTGCCCCTTCTGCTCGATTTGCTTCCGTCCATCCGTCTCCTCTTACTCCGTCGCATACCGCTCCTCTCGCCTCCCCTCTCCCGCCGCAAGGACGGGCCGAACCCCGGCTGGCGAAAGGCCGCGGGAGCTCTCGCCACCGCTCTGGGGGACGACGACGGTGACGACGACGACGACGACGGCGGCGACGACGACGACGACTAACGACGACGACGATGCCGACGACGACGGCGACGGAGGAGGAGGAGGAGGAAGAGGAAGGAGGAAGGAGGAAGGAGGAGGAGGAAGAGGAGGAGGAGGAAGGAGGATGAGGAGGACGACGGAGGAGAAGGAGGAGGAGGAGGAGGAGGAAGGAGAAGGAGGAGGAGGAGGAGTAGGAGGAGGAGGAGGAGGAGGAGGAGGAGGAGGCCTCCTCTCCTCCTCCTCCCCCTCCCCCCCCGCCGAGCTTCCACGTGCGCGCTGGCGAGATCGGGGCACCGCGGCGGCGGCGGCGTGCGCGCAGTGGCGACGACGGACGCCAGCGACCGACCGCGACCGACGGCCGACCACACCCCAGACATGCTCGCGTCGCAAGGAGGAGAAGGAGGAGGAGGAGGAGGAGGAGGGGGAGGAGGAGGAGGAGGAGGAGGAGGAGGAGGAGGAGGAGGAGGAGGAGGAGGACGGCCGACCATCCCCCCGAGCATGCTCGCGTCGCAGCAATCGGGGGCAGCAAAGAGGGGGGAAATGACTAGGGGGGGGTGGATATCATGGCGTGGGCCATGATACTTCCCCAGATTTCATGGCGCCTCTTCTTGTTTCATTACGTCCCTGGCCCCCCCCTTTGGCCGCGCACATGCCGCGGGCCATGATTTGCGCCCCCCCTCTTGGACGCCCCCCTCTTGGCCGCCCCCGAAACAAAATCAGGACGAGGAGTTTTCAGGACGAGGAGTTTTGGCGAGTTTCGGCCTCTGGCGGCCCGGGCTTGGGGTTGGGCCGGGCCAGGGCACAGGGGACTGACGGTTGGGCGGGGGGCACCGCGACGCCGCGCGCGCAGCGCCTCCCAAGGGAGAGCGCGGCAACCCCGGCCTTTGGCGCGGTCCTGGCCCGGCTCTCTCCCTTGTGGCACTCCCCCAAGCTTTTGCCGCAAACTGGCGGTGCATCGATGGAGTCGGACCGAGGTAGAGGCATAAGATCGAGGGCGGTGCGGGGAGGGGGCCCTTGTGCTCTTCGTGCTGCTGGTTGCATCTTCTCGTGCACCCTGTGGGGGGCCCCTCAGTTGTTCTGCTTGCTTTGGCCCACGGAGGGCTTCATGTTCTTGAGGGACGCTCTTCTGGCCTAGGTCCGACTGTACGACGGGCGGGGGCTCCACCTCGCCGTCGGCGCGGCACGAGACACCGCCGGAACGGTCAGGATGCCCTCCGGAAGCCCCGCGCCTTGCCCTCGAGGTCCGACGCCGCGAGACAAGACACGGCAGGATCGTGGCAGAGCCGCGACGAGAGCCCCAGGCTCCGCCTCCCCGCTGCCATCTCCCGAGCCGCATCGACCCGTGCCGGTCCTGGGGCCCGAGCCCGCGCCGGAGCGCCCGGTGCGAACACGTCGAGAAGCGCCCCGATCTCCGCCGAGAGTCACGGTGTTTTTCAAGCCGCGGCCCCAGAGGTGCCGACCCCTTCCCGCGGGGGGGGGGCTTTTCGTCCCGGATCCATTTTCCATGGTCCCCGGGCCCGACAAGCAGGGCTCGCTTCGATTCCTCCGATTCGGTTCGATTGGATTTTGATTGCTTCCGATTCCGATTGGATCCGACTTGGGATTCCGATTTGGGTTCCAATTTCTTAGTGGAGGCATACTAGCCTGCCGATTTCTGCCGATTCGACCTTTCTCGACTCGGCTGCCGACTTCGCCGATCCGATTCATCTCGATCGCCGATCCGACTTCTCGATTCGATTCTGGGCTCTCTTGCGACAACGGGCCCCCGAGGCCGAAAGCCAGGAAGGGCCGCCGCAGGGAAAGGAACCAGATCCGTTTTCCACGGTCCCCGGGCCCGAGAACGGGCCCCGGAGGCCGAATGCCAGGAAGAGCCGCCGCAGGGAAAGAATCCCAGACATGCGACGTCCCGATTTTGTCAGGACGGCGTCCCCGGAAGTCCCGACCCTTTCCCCGGGGCCGGTTTGTCATCCTGAATCGTTTTCTGACGGTCCCGGGGCCTGGCGAGGGCCCCCAGGGGCCGAGAATAGCGAAAAACCTCCGCCCAGATTTTTTTTTCGACGCGATCATGTCTGGGTTGTTATACTCGTGATCGTTCTCGCTGCCACCGCAGGGAAAAGGATCAGATCCTCGGCTGGCTGGGCAGGGCGCGCCGATGGCGGCGTCCGACGGCAGCGACGTGGCCGCGGCCTGCCGGCCGGGGCCCCCCGTGGCCGCAGGGGAACATCGAGGGGCCCGTCTTCCTCGTGCGACGAAAAGCGGGGCCCAGGCCGCGCTCCTCCTCCTCCCCCTCCCCCTCCTCCTCCTCCTCCTCCTCCTCCTCCTCCTCCTTTTCCTCCTCCTCCTCCTCCTCCTCCTCCTCCTCCTCCTCCCCCTTTCCCTCCTCCTCCTCTTCCTCCTCCTCGTCCTCTGCCTCCTCCTCCTCCTCCTCCTCCTCCTCGTCTTCCTCGTGCGACGGGAAGCGGGGCCCAGGCCGCCCCAGCCCTCCTCCCAACCCCCGCGCTCGTCTCGCGGCCTCGCCACCGGCCCGCCCGCCACCAGGGCTTGCCAGTGGGCCCAGGCCTCCCCTCGGTCGTTCCACTCGCGCCCCTTTCCCCCCCCCCCCCCCCCCCCCCTTCTGAAGAGGGGAGCCGGGGAGAGGCTCTTCCCCTCCCACCCGCCCTGTCTCGGGGGGGGGGAAGAGGCTCTCCCCCCTCCCACCCGCCCCGTCTCAGCAGGGGAAGAGGCTCTTCCCCTCCCACCCGCCCTGTCTCAGCAGGGGAAGAGGCTCTTCCCCTCCTGAGACAGGGCTCGTTTCGATTCCGCCGATTCGATTCGATTTCGACGGTTGCCGATTCCGATTCGACTCGACTATGGATTCCGTTTTGGGCTCCGATTGCTCAACGGAGGCCTACTGGCCCGCCGATTCGATTTTTTCCGATTCGGCTGCAGATTTCCGCCGATCCGATTCATTTCGATCGCCGATCCGACTTATCGATCCTGGCGTTGCAACTTTCTTTCGAGCTGGGCGTTTTCGCTTTTCTTCGGGTGCCCCAGGACCCTCACAGATGGATCCGGCTTGAAATATGTCGCAGGAAGACGGTGTCTAGGGATCCAGGAGTGATGCGAAGAGGAGGAGGAGGAGGAGGAGGAGGAGGAGGAGGAGGAGGAGGAGGAGGAGGAGGAGGAGGAGGAGGAGGAGGAGGAGGCGGAGGAGGAGGCGGAGGCGAAAGACCACCACGACGACGATGATCTTTTACGATGCTGCAATTTTCTCGCTACGTCGGATCTCAGGGCCTCGAGGCGGTCAAGCGGCGGAAGGCTCTCTCACTTCGCCGCTCCCAGCGCCTCTTGGGGCCCTTCGGCGGTCTCCTCAGGGGCCGTCGCGAGCCGGCTCTGGGTGCGGGCTGGGGCCCCGACTTGGGGGGTCGACGTCCGTGAGCGAAGTCAAGACGTCGGCGTTTTGGGTCCTCCCCGCCCCATCCCCCACGCCCCTCCCCGTCTACGCCGCAGGGCGTCTGAGTTTTGGGTCCTCCCCGACTCCCCTCCCCCACGCGCCTCCCCTGCAACAGCGTGCACCCCATCCCCTACCCCCCCCCTCCTCCTTTGCCATCGCGCCGCCGCTTCACGACTTCCCTCGGCCTGCCATTCTTTTCCCGCCGCTGCCCCTCTCGACTCTGCGGGCACAGCGCGTGTGCCTGCGACGATTTCGCCTTCAACGTGCCCCCACGATACGGAGTCCTGGCCGACCGTCCGCTCACTTACCGCTCGGGGGCGTCCAAAAGGGGGGTGATGACTAGGGGGGGGGTAGATATCATGGCCGGGGCCACGGAATCGCCGCAGATTTCACGGTCCCTCTTCTGCTTCCGATCCGTCCCTGGTCCCCCCCTCGTCCGCGCACGTGCCTCGGGCTACGGTTCGTGAGCCCCCCGCTTGGACGCCCCCCTCTGTGACGCCCCCGATCCGTCGCTGTCCCGCGGTCTGCCTGACTCGCCTCGTCCACACGAAGGGCGCCACAGGCTGCGTCCACGCGGCGGAGGGCAGAGCGGCCCTGCGGCAGCTCCGCGCCGACGTGGAACGGCAGTGCCAGCACATCAGCAGGATGTGAGTCCAAGGCTGGGGCCAGTATTATGATTTCTTTTTGTGTTGTGGTGCTCATTTTCCGTTTTAGCATCAGTGTTCTTCTTTTTTTGAACACATAGTTATATAACAAATATTTGTATCATCTTCTGTTTATCAGTATTGTGGATTGCCATTCATATTATTGTTGCTATTATTGTTATTATTGTTATTGACATTATTGCATCGATCACAATCGGATTAGGATTTGTATGTTTATTTCTGTTATGCCATCTTTATTATCATACATCTTACTACTACCAATTTATTGGTTTCAGATGAATAATATTAGCATCATTATCCTTCACCTTCTTCTTCTTCTCCCTTGGTATTATTTAATCGCTTCGCTCATGCCGCCGGCCCTGGAGCCCTCTTTAGGGCCTCTTGGGGGCCTCTTGGGGACCTCTTGGGAGTCTCTTGGGGCTCCTTGGCGGCGTTTTGGAGGCCCCCAGGGCCTCTGGGGGGGCTCTTGGGGGTAGTCGATTGCGGCTCCCCCCTCGGAGGCCACGATCCTCGTGAGGGGTGTCGAAAAATACCCTCCCCTGGAGTGGTCTGGTGGCTTCTCCCGGGCTTCTCTCGGGACCTTGCCGGGGTACTTTTCGTCTGGGGGCCCCCAGGGGCCGCTTCGCGCGCGAACTAGAAATATTGTTAACAAGTTACCGGAGATCTTAGCACGCCTCTGGCCCGTTGGGCCGGCGAATTTCTGTTATGCACGATCGCCAGAGGCGACTCGAGTTCGACAGCGCTTGTCCTCATGCATGCAGACCGAGCTCTCGAGCCCTGGCAACTCTACCGATTCGCTTCCCGTCTCCGGTCATGGCCTGCCTGGAAGCCAACGGCTGCGCCCTCCGAGGCTGGGCCTTGCCCGTCTCCGCCGCCCGCGGAGCCCGGGCCTTCCTGGGCCTCGGGCCTCGGGGGGCGGAGGAGGAGGAGGAGGAGGAGGAGGAGGAGGAGGAGGAGGGGGAGGAGGAGAAGGGGAGGAGGAGGAGGAGGAGGAGGAGGAGGAGGAGGAGGAGGAGGAGGAGGAGGAGGAGGAGGAGGCGGCGGCGGAGGAGGCGGCGGAGGAGGCGGAGGCGGCGGCGGCGGAGGAGGAGGAGGAGGAGGAGGAGGAGGAGGACCAGTGTAAAGCAAAGAGTCATCAACGATGATGGAATTAACCCTCCCTCCAAGCTCCCTCTTCATAGGCCCCTACAACGTTCATTTCCATTGAGGGAACTGCCTCGTTGGAAGACAACCGTTTGAAGATCCTGAAGCATGCCAAAACATGGTTCTGGGGATTTTAACGCCACGTATCAGCCTGACTGCTGCGTCTTGACTATCCGGAATCGTGCCAGAACGCCATTTTTGGGTCGGGTGGACAGAACCCCCAACAGTGACACGTCGATTAGTGAATTGTCCGTTTTCGGTTCTCGAGAGGGCGCCGTGTCCGTTATTTTCCAGGCTTGCGCCCGCCAGGTTTGGGCCTCAGGTCGTTCTCACTAAACCACGTTTTACTAAAGGGGGGTCTGCCCATCCCCGATTGGGACTTCAACACCGAGAATCAGCATGCATGCTGCACCCGCATAATCCTAATCCATCCAAAACACAAGTTCTGGTACGTGGATCATGGGAATCCGTGAAACTCTTGCGAATTTTGAAGACGAATGTGCGAGTCGCTAAAGCGAGAGCCACATTTTGGGAAGGAACCGCTCTCAATCCGTGAAACTCTTGAACAGGTTGAAAACGAATGTTCGCGGCGCTAGGGCGAGAGCCACATTTTGAAAACGACCCGCCCTCAATCCGTAAAGCTTTTGCACATTTCGAAAACGAATGTGCGCGGCGCTAAGGTGAGAGCCCCATTTTGGGAAGGAACCGCACTCAATCCGTGAAGCTCTTGCAAATGTTGAGAACGAATGTGCGCGGCGCTAGGGCGAGAGCCACATTTTGAAGACGACCCGTCCTCGATCCGTGAAACTTCTGCAAAGTTTGATGAAAACCACCCGCCCTCAATCAGTGAAACTCTTGCAAATTTTGAGAACGAATGTGCGCGGCGCTGAGGCGAGAGCCACATTTTGAAAGCGACCCGCCCTCAATCCGTAAAGCTCTTGCACATTTTGAAACGACTGTGCTCGGCGCTAAGGCGAGAGCCACATTTTGAAAACCACCCGCCCTCCATCTGTGAAACTGTTGTCACCTTTTAAGCTTCAGAGTCATAAATGGTGAAGAGGTCTCAGGCGAAACGCGCGGCCCGCTCTAAAAAACTGGCCTCGGGGAACGACAGGAAGGAGTTGTCTGTAAGGAGAAGGAATGGAGCTGGAGGAGGAGGAGGAGGAGGAGGAGGAGGAGGAGGAGGAGTAAGACCAGGAGGAGGAGCAGGAGGAGGAGCAGGAGGGGCAGGCGGGGGGGGAGGGGGAGGGGGAGGAGGAAGGAGGAAGAGGAGGAAGAGGAGGAGGAGGAGTGCCAACAAAAATGGCATGCAACATTGGGGAAAAAGCACCACCAGATCGCCGGAAGTCATCTCTCTGCGTCATTATTCGAGCGCCCGCTGTGAAAAAATGGCAACGCCGGGATCTCGGGGTATTTCGGCCACAGGGCCCCGAAGCATGTTCGTATCCACCGTTCCCTGGGGTCCGAGGACCCACCGTTCCCCACACGTGACGCCTTCTGGGCGACATCGGCGTCGCTCCGCTCCCTGGGGTCTCAGGACATTTTTTTTTTTTCTTCTCTCTCCTTTCGGGCAGTGCGGTGCAGTGTGGGGACGATGCTCGGCGTGGGACCCGTTGTCATATTCCAAGCCAGCGCTGCGGTGTTTCTGCAGGTGGGCGTCTCCGAAGCTGATGGGCCTCCTCCCTGGCCGCGGGCCGCTTGCTGCGCCCTGCTTCGCATCCCCACGGACCTCCGGCATTGTTGGGCTTGTGCGGCTCTGTCGTCTTTCGGCGCAGTGGGAAGCTGGGGCGGGGTGGTGGTGGTGGTGGTGGTGGTGGTGGGCGACGAGAGTGGCTGAGCGCCCGCTGCACCGCGGCGCTCTCGGTGCCTCCCGGGCTCGTCCGCCCGCCCCCCCCGCCGATGCGTGCTCCTCCCCTCGCGCCCGCGCGCGGCCCGGCCGCCGGCACCCTGGCGTCCGCGCTGCTCCGCGGGCCGTGGAAGGCGACCCGCTCGTGCCGCTTCGCCGCGCGCGCGACGCCAGGTACCAGCTGAAGGTGGTGAACCAGTTTAGCATCAACGACCTCGTCGACGACCGTGCGCCCCCCCCGCGCGCGCCTGCTGAGGGGAGGCGCATCGCTGCAGAACACGAGCTTCACCTGGTGCAAGACGAGTCGCGCATTTTTTTGGTCAGAGTCCGCCCTGCAGGAGCTACGGGTATGAGTAATCATAGGAATGCACATACACTGCATACACAGAGGTCTTTGGACGTCCGCGCTGATTTCTTAGGTGTGCGCTGGGGACGGGGGGTCCAGCTCCGATCCCAGAGACCCGGCGCGGACCTCCGACAGTTGGTCAGCCTTCCTGTGGTGTTGCGTCTGCGTCTTGATGAGACAGTGCCCCGCGTCCCTCCCTCCCCCTTCCTCCCCAAATCGCATTCCTTCCGCCTCACCTGCGTCGCGGCCCCACAGGGGGGCTCCTCCGGATGCTCCAGCGAGAGGGTCCGCATGACGGGCCTCGGGCCATGTCGGCACGCCCCTCGCGCTTCGTGGCCCCATGCTCCGCCGAGGCCCCATACGGGAGGGTTCGTATGGCGGTCTCGTGCCATTTCGGCGCATCCATCGCACGCCTTTGTGGCCCACTACGCGGGATTCGCGCTCCCGAGGCCACGATCCCTCGTAAATTATACTGCGTCCGCGCCCCCAGGGGCAGGATCCCTGGTAAACCACGCTGTGCCCGCCCCCCCACGGCCAGGATCCCTTCCTCCTCCTCCTCCTCCTCCTCCTGCTCCTCCTCCTCCTCCTCCTCCTCCTCCTCCTCCGCCGCCCCCGCCTCCTCCTCCTCCTCCTCCTCCTCCTTCCCCTTCCTCTCCAGATCGCATTCCTTCCGCCTCATCTGCTTCGCGGCCCCACGGGGCTCTCTACCGCAGGCTCCAGCGGCAGGATCCGCATGGCGGGGAGGAGTAGGAGGAAGAGGAGGAGGAGGAGGCGGAGACGGAGGCGGAGGCGGAGGCGGATGATGATGATGATGATGATGATGATGATGATGATGATGATGATGATGATGATGATGATGATGATGATGATGATGATGATGATGATGATGATGATGATGATGATGATCATTAA
>CAUYUJ010020523.1:40000-46991 GCA_963575745.1 Prorocentrum cordatum | reverse complement strand
GGAGGAGGAGGAGGAGGCGGGGGCGGCGGAGGAGGAGGAGGAGGAGGAGGAGGAGGAGGAGGAGGAGGAGGAGGCGGAGGCGGAGGCGGAGAAGGCGGAGGCGGAGGCGGAGGAGGAGGAGGAGGAGCAGGCGGGAGGAGGAGGAGGAGGAGGAGGAGGAGGAGAGCACCACGCTCACTCACGCGAAAAACGATATGAAGCCCGCGGATTGCCCGCGCTGTGGTGGGGACGTGCATGCGGTGCTGGAGCTGTCTCGCCGCCCAGTCGACCGCTGTCTGTGACGGGATGGTGCCGTTCGTGACCAAGGTGGCCATGCGCTCCGAGAGGGCTCGAAACGTTTTAAGAGGTCCATCAGCTTCGCCGCGCTCGAGGGGCTTTTTTTTGCGCCAGCCCGATGCTCCGCACTCCCTTGTGAAGCTTGAGGCCTGGGTCGGAGTAAGAGGATGAGTTGGAGCAAGAGGATTGGTGTGATGGACGGGGAAGGGGCGAGAGAACAGCGGGGAAAAGGGGTTGAGTGAGGCAGGGGCAGTCGCAGCTTGCCCTCCAGTGCACCCCGATTGGGAGCTGGACTGCCAGAGCCACTACGTCTTCTACAAGGCACTGACGCGCGGCCCGCGCTTTCACTTGCCAACCTCGCTATCGCAGCTGTTGCTGTTGCTGATGCTCCTCCTCTCCATCCATGTCATGGTCATCTTACCATCTTGCCAAACCCTCCTTCTCGGCCCGTTCTCCTCCCGCTTCCCCCCCGCGTAGCTGATGCGCCGCTTTCCCCTGTCTGGCGCAGGTCCCATCCCGTCCTCTCTGGGTGCTGGCAGAGGTGCCACTGCTGCGGTCCTGCTGCGCCCGCCTTGAGACCAGATCCAGGCTGGACTCGGAAGCGACCGGGGGCTCTCCGCTCTGGCTGGGGCCCGAGAGAGTCTGTCAAGAGGGGGGACGGGCAGGTCCGCTCAAAATCCCGCCCCCTCCTCCTCCTCCTCCTCCTCCTCCTCCTCCTCCTCCTCCTCCCTCTTCTTCGTCCTCCTCCTCCTCCTCGTCCTCCTCCTCCTCCTCCTCCTCCTCTCCCTCCTCCTCCTCCTCCTCCTCCTCCCCTCCCCCTCCTCCTCCTCCTCCTCCTCCTCCTCCTCCTCCTCCTCCTCCTCCTCCTCCTCCCCTCCTCCCCCCCCCCCTCCCCGGGTCGACCCCGACTGGGTTTTTCGAGTCGCGCCCAGCCCAGCTCCGGCGACGAGGGGGCGGGGCCGTCCGTTCTCCCCCTCCCCGTCCTGCTGGCCGGAGCCGGCGCCTTGGCCGCCGCAGCCCCAGGAGGAGGGGGAGGAGGAGGAGGAGGAGGAGGAGGAGGGAGGGAGGGAGGGAGGGAGGGAGGGAGGAGGGAGGAGGGAGGAGGGAGGAGGGAGGAGGGAGGCCATCTCCAACACCCTGGCGTCGCCCGGGCGTGTGCATTTTGCCTCGGCGAGGGCCATCCGGGAGCATCCCGGATCATCGCGCGAACAACGTGCGCACGGACCCGAAGAATGCAAGGGGCATGGACGTCCGAGCGGTGGCGGGACACTAGGCCTCCCCCCTCCCCAGGTGCTGCCAGGCGTTTCGCTGTCGCCACTTTGCTGCTCTCCTGGGGGGTCCAGCGGGGTGCGGTGTTACCCAGATCCAAACAGGACCTTGGCCTCCGGGGTGCTCTGGGCGGTCGTTTGCGGACGTCGTCCGTTCCTCTCCCCTCCACTTGCTTCTCTTTGAATCGCTTAGGTGTGCATCTCCATGGCTCTGTTGCAGCTGTCAGAGATCGCGTGCCTCTTCGCATAGTCATTGTGTCTGGCTGGGCCCGCCGATGCAGCCACATGTTGCAGATGGGTGGCTTACGCCCCTGAGCAACTTGGCTTTTCGGGGACATCGCCAGGAGGCTCCGTGGCTACCTCGGGCCGTCTTGTGACGACACTCGGGGCCTCTTGGAGGCACGATTCAGGCCACTCTGATCCAGCACACAGCGAGTTTCTTGCGCCATCTTGGAAGTCATCGTGGGATACCAGGGGCCATGCTGCAGTCATCTTGTGGACGCTCCAAGCCCTCGGAGCCCCCCCTCCCATTCCCGAGGGAGTGGTAGATTCGTCCCCGCTGGGGGAGGATGGGGCTGGTGGGAGTTGGTGGCGCGTCGGGCAAGTCAGCCAACCACACACACACACACATCCAGTGAGCAGTGCGAGCCAGGAGGGTACCGAGTGAGCGCCAACATCAGCAGACGGCGCAGCGCGACGACGTCGTCAACATCTTGGCTCAAGAAAGGACGCAGAGCAACGTACGACTCTGCAGGGAGCGAACGGCGTTGACCTGTCCGTACTCGCTCATTCGACATTCCAAGCTTTACAGCTCACATGGCGACCACGGTCACTCTTAAGATCAAGTGCCATGAAACAGTGCATCGCGTGCCGCTGCAGTCTGATCAGGTGAATTACGAGGCCATCGCGCAGACCATCCGAGCGATCCATCCAGGCGAGGCTACTGCAAAATACCATGACGATGAGGGCGATGTGTGCGTTCTTTGTGCGGCCACCTTCTCGGACTTCTTGAATCTGAGTGCTCCCGTGGGCGACAAGACTGTCCTCAGGCTGGAGCTGTCCTCTGCGGCCCCGGCTTCCACAGGTGCCCAGCCGTCGGAACTGGCCGGGATCGACGACGCGAGCCCCACGGGCGGGCCGAAGGGCAGTTTCAAGGGCAAAGGCAGGTTCAAGGGCAAGGGCAAGGGCGAGTGCAAGGGCGAGGGGAAGGGGGACTTCCACGGCAAGGGCAAGCGCAAGGGCAAGTCGGGCCCCGCGATGGGCTTCGAGTTGTTCCACAACTTGGGCAGCATCGAAGGTATGATGCAACGCGCCTCCGCTGAAGGCGTGAGCCCCCCTGGCTGCGCCTTCGGGTCCTGCGGCGGCGGCCATGCGACTGGAGCAGTGAAGCTGGGGCGCGCCATGTGGCAGCTGCACTCGGCTGGCATGACGAGCGCCAGGTGTGTGGCGGCGGTCGTCGCGAACTCGCTGGACGACCTGGTCACCTTCGCGGTGGAGCAGTCTGACGTGATCGACGTGGCGGCGAACGTCCAGCCAGAGATGACTCAGCAAGTCATGGAGGTAGTGTTCGCCAGTGCCGTTGGCGTCGAGGGCCTTGAGGACTGTGCGGGCAAGATGAAGGCAGCACTGGCGGGCGAGCCCGTCCCCGCCAGCGAGGTGCTGTTGGGGTTGCTGACAGCTTTGATCGAGTTGACCTTCAGCGCCCGCGTGTCTTTTCTCGAGGCTCTGTGCACCAGCCAGCGAGAGGGCATCGCCAGCCTCTTCGACATGGCCCGCCCATTCTTGGCCATGCTGCCGCCCATGCGTGTCGAGCACCACCGCGTCACCTGCGACGGCTGCGACCAAGCGCCCCTCCGAGGGCCACGCTTCAAGTGCACAACCTGCCCGGATTGCGACCTGTGTGCGCGCTGTTTCGCGGACAGGGGGTCCGCCTGTGGCGGCAAGTGCAGTGGCCACGAGTTCGAGACGATCACGACCTGCAAGGGCAAGGGCAAGGGCAAGGGCAAGGGCAAGGGCAAGGGCAAGGGCAAGGGGAAGAGCAACCTCGACGACGCTGCGCAGCGGGGTCCCGACGCACAGTGCAAGTGCGAATCGGAGTGCAAGGGCAGGCGCTGCGAAAGCAAGGGCTGTGAGCTCCACGAGCCGCTGCGCGGAAAGCTGTCCACGCTGGGTGCCAAGAACTTTGCCGATGAGCCCTCGGCCTCGAGTGCAGCAGCAGCCGTTGACGACAAGGCCAGCAGCGCACACTTCGACGTCTCGTTCCCTGTGGCTGTCGGCGATGGCCACCATGCGACGCTTTACTGGAACTTCGGTGACGACCCGCAGCAGGTGGCCGAGGCCTTCGTTGCGCAGCACGGTGTGCTGCCAGAGGAACTGCCCACGGTGCTCCGCTTCGTGGAGCACTGCATGGCTGAGGGCGCGGACCAGCCCGCGTGCGAGGAGTCCCCGGTTGCGCCAGCTGTACCAGCAGCTGCAGATAGCCCGGCCAGCAGCGCACATTTCGACGTCTCGTTCCCTGTGGCTGTCGGCGATGGCCACCATGCGACGCTTTATTGGAACTTCGGTGACGACCCGCACCAGGTGGCCGAGGCCTTCGTTGCGCGGCACGGTGTGCTGCCAGAGGAACTGCCCACGGTGCTGCGCTTCGTGGAGCACTGCATGGCTGACAGCGCAGAGCAGCCCAAGTGAGGCAGTAAAGCGGTTGCTGAATCAGTGGTGCCTTTGATCGGATGCTGGTGATTCAGAGCGGACCCTGCGTGAGACACCAGAATGGCGTGTCGGCGATGCAGAGCGGGGCTGCTTTGGGAACGTCTATCCGACAGGAAACGATTGCACGTGTAGGACGTTGTTCCAGTAAGCAAGTGTACCTTTTCCTTGAAGCATAGAGTGAGATGAAAAAACGGCGCAGCGCGATTGTTCCCCCTCCCTCTCCCTCTGTCTCTCTCACCGCTAGCCTTGCGGGCTTCTGTTTCTGCGACTAGGGGTTCGTCTGTCTCACCTATGCGCACCAAGAGCTCCGATATCGTTTTGTTGTTGTTTGTTTTTGTGTTCGTTACACAACGTGGACGTCCGGAGGTCTGGGTCAGTTCCCCGGGATCTGTTTTTCATCCTGGGCTCCCAGAGTTTTGAAACGACTAGAAGCCTCGCGTCGCGTTTCAGAAGAACGCGGCTCGATCCGATGCGAGTCCTCTAGTCCAAAAATTCGATGTGGTCCGATGCGTGCATGGCGCAGATGTGCATCCTAGCACAGCCGATCCGATTCGATTTCGATTCCGTGCCGATGCGGCCGGAGCCGACGCGCGTTCCGGTCCGATTTGCCGATTCGACGCCGATTGATCTCGCGCGCTGCCCCCCAGCGGGAGGCGCCGCAGATCTCCGACGTGCTCTTTCACATTGTGAGCCCCTGGAGGTCTGGATGCCTGCCCCGTGACAGGTCTTCTTTCCTGGGCCGTTTTTTGCCAGCCCTGGGGCCCGGCAAGGGCCCCCGGGGGCAGAGCGTGATTTACCTACCCCGCTTTCGCTTCCAGGCAAAACCAAGCCATACCACGCGCCTCCTTGTCCAGCGGCCTGCCCAGTGCAGGCCGTAGTTTGGCATCGCTTGGTATCTTTTGGAAGCGAGGGTGGTCAAAAGCGAGGTAGGTTTGTTTGCCCCCGGCCCCCTCCACACGGGCGCGGCAGCGGGCCGCCCGCCCTCCTCCTCCTCCTCCTCCTCCTCCCTCCTCCTCCCTCCTCCTCCTCATCCCTCCTCCTCCTCCTCCTCCTCCTCCCCCTCCTCCTCTTCCTCCTTCGCCTCCGCCTCCTCATCCTCCTCCTCCTCCTCACTCTCCTCATCCTCCTCCTCTTCCTCCTCCTCCTCCTCCTCCTCCAACCTCCTCCTCCTCCTCCTCCTCCTCCTCCTCCTCCTCCTCCTCCTCCTCCTCCTCCTCCTCCTCCTCCTCCTCCCCCCCCCCTCTACAGGAAGAGCGGGGGCCGAATACGGCCACACAGCTTCCGTCGTGCTCTGGCGCGCGGGCAGCCCCGTACCGGGGAGGGCCAGAGGCGCCCGCCCTGCGCAGGAGCGGCGTGGGCTTCGGCGTGCGCGCTCCGCGCCGCAGCGCACGCCGGTGACCGAGCGGTGCCCTGTTCGCAGCGACGCGTCTCGATCCAAGGGCTCCCACGAGGGCGCGAAGTTGGTCGCGCTTCGCGCTTCGCGGGCCTCATTCCTCCTCCCCCTCCTCGTCCTCCTCTTCCACCCTTTTGGGGGCGGCGCGAGAGCGCGAAGCTGTTCGCGCTTCGCCCCTATCGCAGCGCGAAGCGCGAAGTGAGGAGCCCTTGCGATCCGATTCGGTTCCGATCTAACCCGACGACCTCCCCAGACATCCGACGTCTCGATTTTTTCGAGACGCGGGCCCCCGACCTCCCGACCACTTCCCCGGGACCGGTTTTTCATCCCGAGCCGTTTTTTGACGGTCCCGAGGCCCAGCGAGGGCCTCGAGAGGCCGCGAGACGACGAAGAATCTCCGTCTCGAGTTCTTCGAGACGCCCGATGTCTGGGTCCTGTCGCCGCGAGAGGAGGCGTGCGGGCTGGCACGGCGCGGCCCCGTGGCCGCGCCGCCTGCCGGCGGGGCTCCGCCTGCCCGCCCTCCCTGCGGGCCCAGGTGGAGGACGGCCAGAAGAAGATCCGCGGGCTGTGGTTCCACGAGGACGCCGAGCGCCAGAAGGTGGAGGCCGGGCAGCGGCGAGGGCGGCGAGGGGGGGGCGGCGGGGACGGCGAGGAGGGCGACGAGGGCGCCGAAGACGGCGCGGGCGGCGAGGACGACGAGGAGGGCGGCGAGGTGGGGCGACGGGGACGGCGAGGAGGGCGACGAGGACGCCGAAGACGGCGCGGGCGGCGAGGACGACGAGGAGGGCGGCGAGGTGGGCGACAAGGACGGCGAGGAGAGCGAGGAGGGCGACGACGACGGCGAGGAGGACCCGGGCCTCCTCGCGCCGTGGACCGAATCACGACGGCGTTTTTTTTTTGTTCGTCGTCGTCGTCGTCGTTGTCCGCCGCCCGTCGTCCGTCGTCCGTCGTCCGTCGTCGTCGTCGTCGTCGTCGTCGCCGGCGTCGTCGTCGTCGTCGTCGTCGTCGTCGTCGCCGTCGTTTCCTGAGATCCGACTTCGCGAGCAAGTTGCAGCATCGTAGCGCGGGCACGCTGGGCGACCTCCTGGGTGCCGTGGGGGAGCGGCCAGGCGGTGCGGGCCATCGAGGACCTCCTCAGGGGTCCTTGGACCGGGTGCTGCCCGAGGACCTGCGGCTCGACGAGGTCCGTTTGCCCAGGCCCTCCCCTTCCAGAGATCCGACGCTCCAAAAAAAACGGGGCGGCAGAATTTGTGCTATTCTCGGCCTCCAGGGGCCTTCGCTGGGCCTCGGGATCTCCCACAAACGTTTCAGGACGACAAACTAGTCCTACGGAAGTGGCCCAGAC
>CAUYUJ010020523.1:10000-35000 GCA_963575745.1 Prorocentrum cordatum | reverse complement strand
AAGTCCCAGGGGCGGCAGGCAGCCGGAGCGCTCGCGCGCTCCCAAGGGGGCGGCCAGCGGAGCGGGGGAGTGTAATCGAGTGGGAGGAGGAGGAGGAGGAGGAGGAGGAGGGAGGGGAGGAGGAGGAGGAGGAGGAGGAGGAGGGAGGAGGATGAGGAGGAGGGGAGGAGAGAGAGAGGAGGAGGAGGAGGAGGAGGAGGAGGAGGAGGAGGAGGAGGCGAGGAGGAGGAGGAGGAGGAGGAGGAGGGGGAGGGGAGGAGGAGGATGGAGGAGGAGGAGGAGAAGGAGGAGGAGGGCGCCAGCGGCATCGGTGGCCACCCGGAGTTCGGCTGCAGCTCCTTGGAGGTCGCATCTTGACTTCTCCCCGGTTTGCAGTCCACCTTCAGCCCGCTCTATCCGGCTTCATCCCGTTGTATACCTGGCCTCAGCCCGCTTCTTCCGCGGTCGATAATCAGGCGTAGCGGCCCCCCTCCAGTGGGGCTTACGTATCCTCCCCGATCCTTCCGACGGAGCCCCCCCAGTGCCGGGCTGCCTCCTGAGTGCAGAGGCTGCCGCGTGGGCGGACCAGGGTGCAAAGCAGGTGCTCGCCCCGGGCGCTCTGGCCTCCTCCTCCTCCTCCTCCTCCTCCTCCTCGTCCTCGTCCTCCCTCCTCCTCCCTCCTCCTCCTCCTCCTCCTCCTCCTCCTCGTCCTCCTCCTCCTCCTCCTCTCCCTCCTCCTCCGCCTCCTCCTCCTCCTCGTCTCCCTCCTCCTCCGCCTCCTCCTCCTCGTCCACGTCCTTCTCCTCCTCCTCCTCCCTCCTCCCCCTCCTCCTCCTCCTCCTCCTCTTCGTCCTCCTCCTCCTCGTCCTACTTCTGGGCCCGCCTCCTCTGGCGGACAAAGGTGTCCGTGTAGGTTCTTCTCTCTCACTGCCTCGCCAGTGAGAGGATGCCCCCGCCGGGCACACTCCTCACAGGCCGTGCACACGAAAACGTGCTCCTTCTTGGGGAGCGGGGGGGGGAGGCCCGAGGGGAGGACGCCGAGGGGCGGCGAGCACAGATCGGCCACGCGCGGGGGGGGCTCCTTCCCCTCCCCCTCTCGCGTCCTGTCTTTCCTGCCTTCGTGCGGCAGTTCGCCTTCGGTGCACCCCGCTGCGTGCTCGACCGGCGCCCGTCCGTCTCTGACCGCTTTGCGCGCCCGCAGGCTTCCAAAGTTTGGGCTGGGGCCGTGGTCAGCCACGCGTACGGGGGGGGGTACAGGGAGGGCGGACTGCTTCTGAGAAACACTCCTGCCCCTTAGAAGGCGCGGGCCTCCGTTATAGATGTAAGGCTGGCGCCTTCCGAGAAGCAGCCTCCCTCCAAGAAGCCTTCCCCCTCCCCCTGCTCCCCTCGGTGTGCGCCGCCAGTGTTCCCCGCCCGGCGAGCCTTCACGGATTGAGGGAGGGTGGTTTTCAAAATGTGCCTCTCGCCGAGGCGCCGCGTGCATTCCGTTTTAAACATTGCAAAAGTTTCACGCATTCCCATGGCCAACGTGCCAGAAATGGTGTTCAGGAGAGATTCAGGACTACGAGGGTGCAACAGTTCCTTTGACTCGCGGTGTTGAAATCCCAGGACGGGCGTTCCGGCTCGATGCGGGTCGTTAGAGCGCAACAGCCAGGTGGATGCGTGGCGATGGAGTCCCGAGAATAATGTTGTTGCACGTTGCATGATCTTCAAACGGCTGTCTTCCAATGATGGAGTTCCCCTCAGTGGAAATGAACCGTTGTAGGGGCCTAAGAAGAGGGAGCTTGGAGGGAGGGTTTGTCCCAACATCGTTGATGACTGTTGGGTTTACACTGGTCCTCCTCGTCGTCGTCCTCCTCCTCCTGATGGCCACGGGGCCATCGCTGGAGGTAGGCGAGACTAGCGGACGTTGTTGCGATGGGCGCGAGCGCGGGATTCCAGGCCTCGGCCTGCTTCTGCTCGCCGCACTCTTGGGCGGCCGGGAGGGAGGGCGCCCTCGCGGCGCCGCGAATCCCAGGCCGCTTGGCGCGTGGAGAGCGCGCCGGCGCCGTGCTGTGCCGTCCTGGGGCGGGCGTTTGCTCTGCCCTTGCCCCTGGCACGACTCCCAGGGGGAGCAAGAGGTCACGAGGATTGGTACGGGTGCGATCGCAGAGTTCCAGAATGGCTTCTTGGGATTTCCCAGATTTCTCAATGCCCCACACGTGCTGCTCGTCCTGGGCTCCCCTGGGCAGCCCGAGGCCGCCGGCGCCACGCTCGGCACGGCAACTGGCCGGGCCATGCCGGAGCTGCTCGACACGTACCTCCTACCCTGACACGTCGATTAAGGAATTGGCCGTCTTCGGTTCGCGAGAGGGCGTCGCGGCCGTCACTTTTGCGGGTCCAGGTCCGTCGGCTTCGGTCCCAGGCCGTCTTCACCAAAGGGAGGTTTACGAAAGGGAGGTTTGTCCACCGCCGAAGTGTGTGTGTGTGTGTGCGTGTGTGTGTGTGTGTGTGTGTCGTGCGCTTGTCCGACGGGCGGCTAGCACGCCGGGGCCCCAGGAATCCACAGGTCTCGCAGCGAGCACTGGGTGGCCCACCCTCGGACCCAGCGGCCCCAGGGGGCCCTCCTCCCTCAGTGCCAGGAAGCCGGGTGCACATGGCGCGGCCGGCCTGGATGGTCCTCCTCCTCCTCCTCCTCCTCCTCGTCCTCCTCCTCCTCCTCCTCCTCCTCCTCCTCCTCCCGGGTGCATATGTGCCCAGACGTAGTTCCAGCGCTCGGCCCTTGAAAGTGTGGCCGCGCCGGCGGGGCTTCCGCAAGTGCACCCAGCACGTGGGCTTCAGGTGTTCCACATGTGAAGCCAGCCACGTGCATTTCCAGTCTCCTGGTGCACCGCTTTGCTCATGGCTCTGGCAGTGCCAGTGCCAGGAGTCACGTTTCGGGGTGTCGCCAGCTCCTCCTCAAGATCGACATTCGGAGATCTAGGCGGCTTCTGGCATATCTCGGGCGGGTTGGGAGGTCCTGGAAGGTGTTCAGGATCCTGAGGGCCCCCCCCCTCCTCCAGGAGGTGGTGGACCCCCCCCAGCGGAGCCCCCCCCCCTGGGCACATCCTGGATGGCGAGGCGATCCGCATCGTGCCCAGCACCGCGGCACAAACTGCGGCCCCCGAGGCTGCCGTGTTGGCCGCGACCGCCGTGAGCCAAAGGGTCTCGAGGATCGTCGGAATGGGGGCCAATCGAAACAGCGGCGGCCCTCCCCGGGGCCAGTGGGCCCACGGGTGGGCCCAGAGGAAGCAACCAGGGGTCACATGCCTCGCGGCCATCCAGTCGCCAGCAGCGTCCCTCGGCCACGGGGTCCCGAATCATCTCCCCCGCGCAGGGGGGAGGGGCGAGGCGGAGGGGGCAGGAGCCGTGTCCTCCCTTGCCGTCGTCCTCCTCCCTCCCCTCCCCACGTCCTCCCCCATCCCTCCCCTCCTGCGCCTGCTCGTCCTTCTCCTTTCGCTCCGCCTCTGCGCTCGTCTCTCGGCGAGAGAGAGAGAGAGAGAGGTGCAGGGGCGGACCCCGTCCTTTCTCCTCCTCCTCCTCCTCCTCGTCCTCCTCCTCCTCCTCCTCCTCCTCGTCCTCCTCCTCCCACATCCTCCTTGCTCGTCCCAGCATCTCACCGTCGCTATCGTCTATCACTTTGCGCCTTTGAAATTCCTCTTCGCTCCTCGTACCGCTCCCCGCCCCCCTCAGCCCCTCTCCTCCTCCTGCTTCTCCCCTCCTGCTTCTCCTCCTCCTCCTCGTCCTCCTCCTCCTCGTCGTCGTCCTCCTCCTCCTCCTTCTCCTCCTCCTCCTCCTCCTCTTCCTCGTCCTCCTCCTCCTGCGCGGCCGTCTGTTCGCGAGCCACCCCTATCCGAGCAGCCTCGCCCGTGACTGCCGCCTCGCCACAAGCGTAGGGCGCAGAGCCACCCCTCCCCCCAGCCGCCCCCCCCAGCGCGCACTGGCCCCTGCCTCGCGCGCCACGATGATGATGGTGTCCCCGCGCAAGACCAAGACGGCCGGGAGCGACATGCCAGGCGTCAGCATGGTGGAGAGCATGGCGTCCGGCACGAGCCAAAGAGTTCGAGGGCCGTCGGAGGGGGGACCGGTCAAGACGGCGGCGGCCCGCCCCAGCAGTCCCCTCGCCGTTCCGCCGGCCCTCCCGATATGGCCTCCGCTCGCCACGGCCTCGAGAGAAGTGGGGTCCGGAGGGGCCCCTGGAGGGGGTCTGGGGATGGATTAGGAGCGAATTGGGGCTGGGCCTACGTCGGGCCTGTTCCTCTACAGGAGGAACGTTCAGAAATAGGAGGAAGTAGTCAGGGACAAGTTTTGGACCATGTAGAATCCTTCGTGAGCATTTTGCTTTGGCTATTTTTTCAATTCTTATTTCACCATCCGCCTGTGGGAGGACGTGCCCGACCGAAGGCTGGGCGGGAGGCCCGCCGTTGTCTCAACTGGCACTCCTCCGAGGCCGGGGCTCGAGGACCGAGCTCGGTCGGCGTTCGTCGCGCGCTTCCGGGGGCCGCCTCTCTTTGTTCCCATCCTCGGGGGCCTCTGGCCAAGACGGCCGAGGACGAGACTTATGATGTCCCAACCTACTTTCGCACAGGGGCAGACCAGAAATAATTTCGAGCACCAGAACAAAGGACGGAAACTCTAGGGTTTGGGGCGTGTTGGGCCCTGGGAGACACTCGTCCGACACTGTTTCGACACTTTTCGGTGTGCTCGAAATCGTTTCTGGGATGTGGTCCTAAGGTACGATGGGAGCAACACATGACGGGACGCTGGCTTTCGGGGGGGGAGCCCCGCGGCATCCCAGGGATCCTTTTCGCTCGGGGCCTCGATTGGGCTCGTGGCTCAGGCAGTGCCAAGGGTGGTCCAAGGACCGACCACGATGCTGTTTGGCTCGGTTTGGGCCTCTGTTTTATGGTTCGTTTCGTACATCGCGTTCGTTTCGTTGCGTTTTGCGTTTGTGTGTTAAGCGCATCGTTTCGTTGTTCGTGTCGTTTGGCACTGGTTTCGTTCCAAACGTTCGGTTTCAGCGTTGGGACTCGGTTCGTTTTTCATTGTGAGCGCAATTTCGTTTAAACGTCGTTGTGGTCGGTCCTTGGGGGGGGCACATGTCGCATCTTTGGGGTCGCCTTCTCCTGAGGATCGACGTTCGAGGATCCAGGAGGCTTCTGGAAGATCTTGGGCGCGTGGGGATGTCCTGGAAGGTTGTCAGGATCCTGAGGGCCCCGTCCCCCTCCTCAAGCAGGGGGTGGAATCTTCCAGCGGTGCCCCATCCCAGCATACGGCAGGCACATCGACTCAGATATGTCACCTCGCTGTTTGCTCAAACGCGCCGCCTTACGTCTTGGGGGGAGGGCGCCTCGGCCACCAGGGCAAACTCCGCCTCGGATGCAGGGTTTGCCGTGGGCTTTTTCGCGGTGCCGGCTGCGTGTACCTGGGACGCGGGACGAATGGCTTGCCGTTGGTTTGCTGTGGTGTCGGCGTCGTCCATGTGGGCGCGTCGAGAGCAAACGGCGCGGCGACACATCAGATATCGGCCCACCCACTGCAATCTCTTATTCCCCCTGGTTGGCCCCAGGTACCCACGGAAGCTCTGGTGCACCCCGGGACCTTCAGAGATCGATGACGCGCGTGCCCATCGTGTGCGCATCGTGTGTGCATCGTGTCTATTGTAGCCTGGATGGCGAGGCGATCCGCATCATGCCCAGTGCCGCGGCCAACTCTGCGGCCCCGATGGCGCAGGCCGCGGCGTCTGAGCGGACCGTCTTCCGGGACGCGTGCTCGAAGGAGGCGACCCTGAGGTGGCAGGAGGCCACGCAACAGCGGCGCGCCCAGAGGTGCCTGATGTCCGTCTATCCACTTGCGCTGCCGCGCGATTCCGCCGCCGCGGTCTCGCGGGCGTCTGGGGAAGGAAGGTCCAGGTGCTCGTCCTGGAGAGTCTTCGGCGCTATGGCTGGGTCCTCCAAGAGTTTCTAGCCAGTATCATGCCCCAGGAGGTCCGGCGAGTGGCGGCATCGGTACAGTCAACCCGCACAGTAAGGACGGGCGACTCTCCAAGGCTACCCTTGCATCCTGACCCTTCGGCCCATCCTCAGCGACTTTCCCTGGCCAGCCTCGTTCGAAAAACGTGAACATGGCCCTCCAAGGCCCCTGCAGCCTTACCGCGCATGGAGGAGGCCAGGCAGGCCTGATGTTCTTCTTCATGCCTTCAGACATGCGAGGTAGCTCCGAAGCCGTTCGTTCATGTACGGTAGGTTCGCGTCGTGTCGACCGGCGGCGACCCTGCCGCCGGCGATCAACGTTGAATGCCGGCGGCGGCCCAGAATCGGTCGATGTTGAACGATCGGACGTTGCGGAAGCGGCCGATCGTTCAAGGTTGAACGATCTTTGCGGTGTCAGGAACAAACGCCGGGGTCGATACGACACGGACCTGGTGCATTTGCCAATCCTTCCCCGCGCGCGCCGCCGAAGGTGATGGATTGGAAGTCCTCCTTGCACACTGCCCTCGCCGCCGGGAAAGGGCTGACCTCAACGCAGCCTTCTGGCAACCCAGCGTGTCCGCCACGCCCGCGGCGGCCATTCGGCACCTGCGGACACGACGCTGGAATAGCCAGGGGGACGCGATCTATGCATATCCACTGCTCTCTGGCCACGCCCATCCTGAAACCAGCAGTTGTTTACACGCCCTCCTGGCCAAGCCAGGAGGGCGTGGCGTATGCACCGCTGCCGGGTTCAGGATGGGCGTGGCCAAGGAGCAGTGGCTGCAGTTCTCCAGCGCAGTACATTTGCAATACCATTGCCCCACATCTGTTGCACCACCCCCTTTCAGCTGGACCCCTTTTTTGGTCACCCGGAAGATCTCCTGGGACGGGGCTTTCCGGAGGGGAGCCTCGGGGGGGGCAGGTGCCAAGGTACCCCTTGCCTCAAGCTTCGATGTGGGTGCTGCTCTGGTTTGGATGGAGATGCCAGTGCAGGGACCCTCGCCAACCAAAAGCACACCAGAACGGGTAGATGCGTCCAAGGGGGGGCAGAAGCGAACCTCCCCAAAGCGAGACCGACACAGACAGACCAGTCGCTCCAAACGCGGCGGCGGATGTCTCTGTGCTGGTCTGCGTGGCCATGCTGGTGGCGGTGTCGATCACTGCTGTGTGGGTGCCCTCGGCCGTGTTGGCAAACGACGAGCTCGTTCAGGCGAGCAGGGGCCAATTGCAGTCTTCGGTGGAGCAGGTGTCGAAGGAGTTGCTGGGCTACTTCCAGGTAGCATCGACGCATGCTGCGGTCATCGGAACCATGTACAACATGTCTTTCGCGGCAGCACCAGCAACAGCCCCGATGTACTTCATGGACGGTTTCGGAGCTGGGACATGGTCGCTGCTCAAGCAGGCCCCGACCCTTCAGTCGGTGCTGCTGGCACAGGCGCGCAACGAGTCTCTTCTGAGCTCCACTACCCAGCCCTGCAACACAGACGTCGCTCTCATATCTGCCACCTACAAGGCCAACCTGAATTCCGAGACAACTGGTACTGGATGGGCTGGCAACGAGTCGCTATTGAAGCTCGAAGCCACTGACGAAGCCCCGGCAGACGAGGCCAGAATGAATCTCATCATGGGCGATGACAACCTCGCAGATCCTTTGGAGTTCAAAGGGACGTTGTTCTTCAGGGACTGCAGCGACTGGCTTGGCGGCGGTGAGAACCTCTGGAGGATGCAGAACCTGCCGGGCAGTTGGTCGTCGAGGGACTCTGGCGTCAGGGAGGCGGTGTGGCTCCCGGGCACGGTGATCGCAGGCTCGGGCAGCAACCAGGCTCTGTACAAGAAGGTCTTCTTCCCGCTGGAGGGCCCGCCCTGGGCGAACAAGAGCGCTTTCGGCGCGATCTCCGTCCGGGTCGGCGCTGGCGTCCTCACCGGCGACTCCGCTTCGACGGTCAGCGTGCAGGACATCCTGCAGCAGGTGGCCGAACAGACGGAGGGGGATACGCTCCTATTCGTGCTCACCGCGGAGGGCGAGGTGCTGGCGACCTCCTCGGGGGACCAGCAGGTAGCCGAAGATGAAACAAATCCATAAGCATAACTGTTCAAAGGCCCCCGTAGATTTCTTTGATCGGCAGTGGACCCCCCCACTCTGGCGTTGGCGCCGCCAAGGGGGTCCTGCGCCGATCCAAGAAAGCTCCGAGGACCTCGGAAAGTTTATGTTTATGCCGCTCTTTGCCTGTCAGGTAGAGCTGCGGGACGCGGCGGGCGCGCTCGAGGGGCTGCTGCGGGGGGACTCTGACGATGTGCTGGACCCGTTCCGGCCGGTGGTGAGGGCGCTGCTCGCGAGCCATTGTAGCGTCGACGCTGTCGGAGACGGAATGCGATGCGACTGGTCCGGCGTGCCTCCGATGCAGGAGATCTCCGGGTACTACGTGGCAGCCAAGTTCATATCCGACCCTCAGGCCTTAGATGTTTTGAAAAACGCTGAGGGCATGTTTCCCCGAACAGCTGTGCTGACTGGGGTGCTGTTGTGATAGAAGCTGGTTCTGGCCCAGGGACCCCCTCACCGAGACGTCCTCACACAAATGAGGCGGTTGAGGCCAATTCGCCTGAGAAATCCTCTCAACTCTCGCTTCTGAGTTGACTGGGATTGGGCATTTCGCTTGACATATTCTCGACACTCAAAGTTCCGAGATGCTGTGCTCGAGGTGGTCCAGAAGGTGAATTTCCAGGAGGATCACGTAGACGACGATGACGACGGACACAGGATCTACCCTGACTCTAAAAACCGCTGCTCGGGTGCACTGGATTCTTGCTCTACTATGTTGTCCATTTTTGATGATCTAGGTTTGTCCTCAAGCAGCCGAGCAGCTTGGGGTGCAGTCGAGATGTAGGCTAGTTCCGCCCGATGGGCCGCCCCGCAGACTGGCATCCTCAAAAAATATCCTGGCGAAGGACCGAGCCATATGCAAGTGCGAGCCCCCCCCCCAAAACAAATTCCAATTACCCTGGCGACGTACCCACCCCCTGCGCAAACGCGGGGCGCAAATAGTTTAGGACACTTTACAAGGAGGGCGATGACGGAGCGAGGGTTACATATGTCTGCAGACGGAATTCGGGAGACTCGCGCGACACTGGCTACAGGACAAGGACTAGATAAAGCTGATTAGTTACAATCCCTGCACAACCCTAGCCACTTCGAAAGCGGGGATCTCAGATCGCAGCCCCCCAGGGATGGCGAGGTCTAATTTGGGTCCGCGCGTGGCGTCACTGTGCTGGGCCCCCCCAGCAGGCCTCGAAAGTGGCGACAGTTTCACAGATCGCAGCCCCACAGGGATGGCGAGGTCTAATTTGGGTCCGCGCGTGGCCTCACTGTGCTGGGCCCCCCAGCAGGCCTCGAAAGTGGCGACAGTTTCACAGATCGCAGCCCCCCAGGGATGGCGAGGTCTAATTTGGTCCGCCGTGGCGTCACTGTGCTGGGCCCCCCAGCAGGCCTCGAAAGTGGCGACAGTTTCACAGATCGCAGCCCCCCCAGGGATGGCGAGGATCGCACTGTGCTGGGCCCCCCAGCAGGCCTCGAAAAGGACAGTTTCATCGCAGCGAGGTCTAATTTGGGTCCGCGCGTGGCGTCACTGTGCTGGCCCCCCCCAGCAGGCCTCGAAAGTGGCGACAGTTTCACAGATCGCAGCCCCCCAGGGATGGCGAGGTCTAATTTGGGCCCGCCCGTGGCGTCACTGTGCTGGGCCCCCCAGCAGGCCTCGAAAGTGGCGACAGTTTCACAGATCGCAGCCCCCCAGGGATGGCGAGGTCTAATTTGGGTCCGCCCGTGGCGTCACTGTGCTGGGTCCCCCAGCAGGCTTCGAAAATGGCGACGGTTTCACAGATCGCAGCCCCCCAGGGATGGCGAGGTCTAATTTGGGCCCGCCGTGGCGTCACTGTGCTGGGCCGCCCCAGCAGGCGTCGAAATGGCGACAGTTTCACAGATCGCAGCCCCCCAGGGATGGCGAGGTCTAATTTGGGTCCGCCCGTGGCGTCACTGTGCTGGGCCCCCCAGCAGGCCTCGAACGTGGCGACAGTTTCACAGATCGCAGCCCCCCAGGGATGGCAAGGTCTAATTTCGGTCCGCGCATGGCGTCACTGTGCTGGCCCCCCCAGCAGGCTTCGAAAGTGGCGACAGTTTCGCAGATCGCAGCCCCCCAGGGATGGCGAGGTCTAATTTGGGTCCGCGCGTGGCGTCGCTGTGCTGGGCCCCCCAGGAGGCCTCGACAGTGGCGACAGTTTCACAGATCGCAGCCCCTCCCAGGGATGGCGAGGTCTAATTTGGGTCCGCGCGTGGCGTCACTGTGCTGGGCCCCCCAGCAGGCCTCGAAAGTGGCGACAGTTTCACAGATCGCACCCCCCCGCATGCAAAACAGGAGGAGGCAAGAGGGAGGCGGGACGGGAAGGAGGAAGTGGAGACCACACTGGTTTATTCAAAACGAACACCCAGGCAAGGAGGGTTGGGAAAAACCCTCGTTACGAACCTGGAACCTTCGACAAAAAACCTTTCAAAAACCCTCGTCACGAAGAACCCATGATTCTTGGAACCTTCCAAACAACCTTCCAACAACCGTCATCAGGAAGAGCCCAGGATTCCTGGAACCTTCCAAAACAAAGTACCTTCCAAAAGCCCTCGTCAAGAATACTCTAGGACTCCTGGAACGTTCCAAACAGAACCTTCCCAAAACCCTCGTCGCGAAGAATCCCGGATTCCAGGAACCTTCCAAAAACCACCCTCAAACCTTCGTCGCGAAGAATCCAGGATTCCTGGAACCTTCCCAATACCCTTCCAAACACGTTTATCGCGAAACACCCCGGAGTCCTGGAACTTTCCAACACACCTCCCAAAAACCTTCGCCACGAAGAACCCAGGACTCCTGGAACCTTTAAAACAACCTTCCAAACACCCTCGTCGCGAAGAATCCAGGCTTCCTGGAACCTTCCAGAAAACCTGCCGAAAACCATCGTCACGAAGAATCAAGGGTTCCTGGGACCGTCCAAAAAATCTTCCCAAAACCATCGCCACGAAGAATACAGGATTCCTGGAACCTTCAAAAAAAACTTCCAAAAACCCTAGTCGCAAAGAACACAGGGTTCCTGGAACCTTCTTTCAAACAGAAGCGCTTCCCAAAAACCCACGTCACGAAGAATCCAGGATTCCAGGAACCTTTTAACAACAAAACCTTCCAAACATTTTCTTCGCGAAGAAACCAGGATTTCTGGGGCCTTCCAGTTTTTGGAAGGTTTTTTTGCTTGAAGGTTGTTGGAAGGTATTTGGAAGGTTTTTTCCCAACCATCCTGAGGTGTTGGGTCCTCGTTTTGAAGAGACGGTGCCCCGCGTTCCTCCTTTCTTCCTCCTCCTTCCTCCCCCTCCCCCTCCTTGCTTTTGCCCTCGGCACACCTCTCACATGTTTCGTAGCCCTGTAGGGAGCTCCACCGAAGGCCCCAGTGTGGGTGTCCGCGTGCGTTTCCCCCAGCCAGGGCAGCGTTTCGTGGCCCCATAGGGAGCTCCACCGAAGGCCCCAGTTGGGGTGTCCGCGTGCGGTTCTCCCACCCAGGGCAGCGTTTCGTGGCCCCATAGGGAGCTCCACCGAAGGGCTCAGTGGGGGTGTCCGCATGCGGTTTCCCCACCCAGGGTAGCGTTTCGTGGCCCCATAGGGAGCTCCACCGAAGGCACCAGTGGGGGTGTCCGCATGCGGTTCCCTCACCCAGGGCACCGTTTCGTGGCTCCATAGGGAGCTCCACCGAAGGCCCCAGTGGGGCTGTCCGCATGCGGTTCCCCCAGCCAGGGCAGCGCTTCGTGGCCCCATGGGGAGCTCCACCGAAGGCCCCAACGGGGGTGTCCGCATGCGGTTCCCCCACCCAGGGCAGCGTTTCGTAGCCCCATAGGGAGCTCCACCGAAGGCCCCAGTGGGGGTGTCCACATGCGGTTCCACCACCCAGGGCAGCGTTTCGTGGCCCCATAGGGAGCTCTACCGAAGACACCAGTGGGGGGGGGGTCCGCATGCGGTTCCCCCACCCAGGGCAACGTTTCGTGGCCCCATAGGGAGCTCCACCGAAGGCCCCAGTGGGGCTGCCCGCATGCGTTTTTTTTTTTTTTTTTTTTTTTTTTCACCCATGGCAGCGCTTCGTGGCCCCATGGGGGGCTCCACCGAAGGCCCCAAGGGGGCTGTCCGCATGCGGTTCCCCCACACCAGGCAGCGTTTCGTGGCGCTATAGGGAGCTCCACCGAAGGCTCCAGTGGGGGTGTCCGCATGCGGTTCCCTCACCCAGGGCAGCGTTTCGTGGCGCTATAGGGAGCTCCACCGAGGGCTCCAGTGGGGGTGTCCGCATGCGGTTCCCCCACCCAGGGCTGCGTTCCGTGGTCTCATAGGGAGTTCCACCGAAGGCTCCAGTGGGGCTGTCCGCATGCGGTTCCCCCACCCAGGGCAGCGTTTCGTGGCCCCATAGGGAGCTCCACCGAAGGCCCCAGTGGGGCTGTCCGCATGCGGTTCCCCCAGCCAGGGCAGCGTTTCGTGGCCCCATAGGGAGCTCCACCGAAGGCCCCAGTGGTGGTGTCCGCATGCGGTTCCCCCACCCAGGGCAGCGCTCCGTGGCCCCATGGGGAGCTCCACCGAATGCCCCAGTGGGGGTGTCCGCATGCGGTTCCCCCACCCAAGGGCAACGTTTTGTGGCCCCATAGGCCACCGAAGGCCCCAGTGGGGCTGCCCGCATGCGGTTCCCCCACCCAGGGCAGCGTTTCGTAGCCCCATAGGGAGCTCCACCGAAGGCCCCAGTGGGGGTGTTCGCATGCGTCTCCCCTACCCAGAGGTAGCGCCACCGAAAACGATATTCATATTTGCGGTATTCAGAACTGCATATGGTTGGGCCCTCGCCAGGCTAATTGTGGAAGTTTTTTTTTTTTTTTTTTTTTTTTTTTTTTTTTTTTTTTTTTTTTTTTTTTTTTTTTTTTTTTTTTTTTTTTTTTTCTTTTCTCCAAACCATCCTGTGGTGTTGGGTCATCGTTTTGAACAAACAGCGCCCGCGTCCATCCTTTCTCCCACTGCCCCCCTCTCCCCATCATCAGCATCGCCGTCACCGTCGTCATCGTCATACTCATCATCACCATCATCATCAGTTCGGCATACCCCTCACACGGTTCGTGGCCCCATAGGGAGCTCCACCGAAGGCCCCAGGGGCTGCGTCCTCATGTGTCACCGCCACCCATTACGGGACACCCCTCACACGGTTCGTGGCCCCATAGGGAACTCCACCGAAGGCCTCAATGGCTGCGCCATCGTGCGTCACCGCCACCCAATTCGGCACACCCCTCACGCGGTTCGTGGCCCCATAGGGGGCTCCCCCGAACGCCCCTGTGGTTGCGTCCTCATGCGTCACCGCCACCCATTACGGGACACCCCTCACACGGTTCGTGGCCCCATAGGGAGCTTCACCGAAGGCCCCAGTGGCTGCGTCCGCATGCGTCACCGCCACGCAAGACAGCGCTTCACGGCCCCATATGGAGCTCCACCGAAGTCTCCAGTGGCAGTGCCCGCATGCGTCACCGCCACCCATGACAGCGCTTAATGGCCCATGAGGGAACTCCACCGCAGTCTCCAGTGTCAGGGTCCGCATGCGTCACCGCCACCCATTACGGGACACACCTCACACGGGTCGTGGCCCCATAGGGAGCTTCACCGAATGCTCCAGTTGCAGTGTTCGCATGCGTCACCGCCACACAGGACAGCGTTTCGTGGCCCTATAAAGAGCTCCACCGAAGGCTCCAGTGGCAGTGTCCGCATGCGTCACCGACACACAGGACAGCGTTTCGTGGCCCCATGGGGAGCTCCACCGAAGGCTCCAGTGGCTGTATCCGCGTGCGTCACCGCCACAGAGGACAGCGCTTCGTGGCCCCATAGGGAGCTCCACCGAAGGCTCCAGTGGCAGTGTCCGCATGCGTCACCGCCACCCAGGACAGCGCTTCGTGGCCCCATAGGCAGCTCCACTGAAGGCTCCAGTGGCAGGGCCCGCATACGTCCGCGCCACCGACTTCGGCGCACCCCTCGCACGCTTCGGTTCCCCTTTAGGGGGTTCCACCGAAAACGGTACCCACAATGCGGCTCTCGCAGCTACATATGGTTGGGTCCTTCGTCAGGCTGATTATTTTGGAAGGGTATTGGAAGGTTTTTGTATATTTTTTGGTTGGAGCGTTTTTGTAAGGTTTTTGGAATGTATTGGGTGGTTTCGCTAGATTTTATAAGGTTTTTGTTATTTTTCCCTACCTAGGCTCTGCCTAGAAGGGTTCTTACTCTCTTAGCTTAAAGGGGCCGGGCAGTGTAAAGCGCCCCGGGCGGTTCCCCCAGTCCCCGCCCCGCGGTTCCCCCCAGTCCCCTGGGAACTTTAGCTTTAGCTTTAGCTTTAGCTTTAGCTTAGCATTAGCTTAGCTTTAGCTTAGTTTCAGCTTAGCTGTAGCTTAGCTTTAGCTTAGCTTTAGCTTAGCTTTAGCTTAGCTTTAGCTTAGCTTTAGCTTAGCTTTAGCTTAGCTTTAGCTTAGCTTTAGCTTAACTGTAGCTTAGCTTGAGCTTAGCTTTAGCTTGGCTTTAGCTTCGCTTCAGCTTCGCCTTAGCTTAGCTTTAGCTTAGCTTTAGCTTAGCTTTAGCTTAGCTTTAGCTTAGCTTTAGCTTAGCTTTAGCTTAGCTGTAGCTTAGCTTAGCTTTAGCTTAGCTTTAGCTTAGCTTTAGCTTTGCTTTAGCTGTAGCTTAGCTTCAGCTTAGCTGCAGCTTAGCTGCAGCTTAGCTTTAGCTTAGCTTCAGCTTAGCTTCAGCTTAGCTTCAGCTTAGCTTTAGCTTAGCTTCAGCTTAGCTTTAGCTTAGCTTGAGTTTAGCTTTAGCTTAGCTTTGGCTTAGCTTTAGTTTAGCTTTAGCTCAGCTTTAGCTTAGGTTTAGCTTAGCTTCAGCTTAGCTTTAGCTTAGCTTCAACTTAGCTTTAGCTTAGCTTTAGCTTAGCTTTAGCTTAGCTTTAGCTTAGCTTTAGCTTAGCTGTAGCTTAGCTTCAGCTTAGCTTTAGCTTAGCTTTAGCTTAGCTTTAGCTTAGCTTTAGCTTAGCTTTAGCTTAGCTGTAGCTTAGCTGTAGCTTTGCTTTAGCTTTAGCTTAGCTTTAGCTTAGCTTTAGCTTAGCTTTAGCTTAGCTGTGGCTTAGCTGTGGCTTAGCTTTCGCTCAGTTTTCGCTCAGTTTTAGCTTAGCTTTAGCTTGGCTTTAGCTTGGCTTTAGCTTAGCTTCAGCTTAGCTTCAGCTTTGCTTCAGCTTTGCTTCAGCTTAGCTTCAGCTTAGCTTCAGCTTAGCTTCAGCTTAGCTTTAGCTTAGCTTTAGCTTAGCTTTAGCTTAGCTTTAGCTTAGCTTTAGCTTAGCTTTAGCTTAGCTTTAGCTCAGCTTTAGCTTAGCTTTAACTTAGCTTGAACTTAGCTTTAATTTAGCTTTAGCTTAGCTTTAGTTTAGCTTTAGCTTAGCTTTAGCTTAGCTTTAACTTAGCTTTAGCTTAGCTTCAGCTTAGCTTTAGCTTATCTTGAGCTTAGCTTCAGCTTATCTTTAGCTTAACTTTACTGTTACTACTAATGCTGCTTTCTTAGGGGCTCCAACTCCTAGGTAGGGTCGCACTGGGATAATTTTGTTTTTCCCTACCTAGGCTCTGCCTAGAAGGGTTCTTACTCTCTTAGCTTAAAGGGGCCGGGCAGTGCAAAGCGCCCCGGGCGGTTCCCCCCCTCCTCTGGGAGCGGTTCCCCCCAGTCCCCTGGGAGCTTTAGCTTTAGCTTTAGCTTTAGCTTTAGCTTAGCTTTAGCTTTAGCTTTAGCTTAGCTGTAGCTTAGCTTTAGCTTAGCGTTTCGCTTAGCTTTTCGCTTAGCGTTTAGCTTAGCTTTAGCTTAGCTTTAGCTTAGCTTTAGCTTAGCTTGAGCTTAGCTAGCTTAGCTTAGCTTTAGCTTAGCTTTAGCTTAGCTTTAGCTTAGCTTTAGCTTAGCTTTAGCTTAGCTTTAGCTTAGCTGTAGCTTATCTTTAGCTTAGCTGTTTCAGCTTTAGCTTAGCTTTAGCTTAGCTTCAGCTTAGCTTAGCTTTAGCTTAGCTTTAGCTTAGCTTTAGCTTAGCTTTAGCTTAGCTTTAGCTTAGCTTTAGCTTAGCTTTAGCTTAGCGTTACTGTTACTACTAATGCTGCTGTCCTAGGGGTTCCAACTCCTAGGTAGGGTCGCACTGGGATAATTTTGTTTTTGGAAGGTTTTTGTCGGAAGGTTTTTGGGAAGGTTTCTGGAACAACCTTCCAAAAACCCTCCCTCGCCCCCCCCCCGCCCCGCGGGAAAACCTTCAAAAAACCTCCCCCAAAAACCTTCATCACGAACACTCCAGAAGGGATTCGTCGGAACTCCCGCACCGGTCTCCCCCATTGGGTCTCAAAACGCATGAGGGTTGGGCCGAAATGAGGCGGCTGGGCCATGCGAGCCCTGGCAAGTTGGCATTAGCGGGGGCTCCCTACGTGGCCACGAAGCGTGTGAGGGGTGTGTCGAAACAAGGCGACGGGGCCATGCGGACCCTGGCGTTTGGGCTTTAGTTCGCTCTGGGGCCACGAAACGTGTGAGGGGTGTGCCGACATGGGAATGGGAGGGCAGAAGCAAGGAAGGGGGAAGGGAGGAGGGGGAGGAGGAGAGGAGGATGACGCTGGGCACTGTATCTTTTAAACGGGGACACAGCACCACAATATGGTTGGGAATACGTGATTTTTGCCTTCTCGCCGAGGCCATTTTGGACGCCCCAATCGGTCGCGACCCCACCCATCCTGTTCAGGCCCAAGGGTAGGGGTGAACCAAGAGGAAATCTGGAAGAGGAAAAGCTCTAAACCACTCACGCCAAGAGGGCTGGTGGGGTTTGCACGTTCGCGGCGCCGTTTCTGATCACGTTCTCAGGTCAGGGATCGGCCAGTGGCCCGCCCGACCGTTTCCTGTGGGTTTTCCCCGAGCAGTGCTTGCATTTAGGAGTTCTCATTTTTTCAAGCACTGGGCCCGTGTGCCGCCCCGGCCGGCTCGTCGTCGCCCCCTCGCCGCCCCGTCGCCGCTCGTCGCCGCCCGTCGCCGCCTCGTCGCGGGCTCGTGTGCCGCCCCGGCCGGCTCGTGGTCGCCCCGTCGCCGCCCCGTCGCCGCCCCGTCGCCGACACGTCGCCGCGCTCCACCACAGCCCGCACCGCATAGCTTGCACCGCAGAGATTGCGCCACGCAGCTTGGAGCGCGCAGCTCACATATCGAAAGTAGCTGACACCGCACAGCCTGCACAACGCAGCTTGCACCACAGATATTCCACTGCATAGCCTGCACTGTTTAGGTTGCATCACTTAGCTTACACCACGTAGATCACATTACATGGACTGCACTGCGCAGTTTGCATTACATAGCTCACACCCCATAGATCGGACCACATATTGAACCACATTGCTTACACCACCTAGATGGGTGCGCTGGTTCCACATTGCTTGCACCAAATAGCTTACACCAAATGGCTCACACCACGTATAGTGCAATGCGTAGATTGCACCCCTTGGATTGCGCTAGTAGCCTACACCACATAGATTGCACCACATGTATTGGACCACATAGATGGCACTACATAGCTCACACCCAACAGATCGCACCACATAGGTTGCACCACCTATCGTGCACCACCTACGGTGCACCACGTATATTGAATCTCTCAGTATGCTAGACATCACTCTTTGTGGTCCGCGCTGGCTAACACGTTTAATCTATTCCTTTAAATATTCCAAATGCTGGATGTCTGACGCCCACTTTCTTGGATGCCATTCCTAACACGTCTTGGTAGAGTCAAGAGCGAATAGCGAAAAGCGGGGCACAACTCCGAGCGGTTTGGAGAGCAACCAAGCCGCAGGCCACGGACCTCAACATGGTGCTGCTGAACATGGCAAGCGTCGACGTTGTGAAGGAGGCGTCGAAGGAGCTGAACACGCAGCTTGGCATCACGGGCGCCATCATCCTCGCGTTCGCCTGCGTGCTTGCCGTGATTTTGTCCCGGATGGTCTCTAAGCCCTTCTTGGCCGCTCGGGACAGCATGTTCTTGCTCGGGGACATGAGGGTGGAGGACGCGCTTCAGCGCAATACGGAGACCAAGAGGAGGTGCAGGTGGTCTTTCACCGAAGTCTCTGATCTGCGCCTGAGCTTCTTCCACGCAGCGACGTGCCTGCAGGCCTGGCGCGAGCACGAGGTGCAAAGGAGAGTGCAGCTTGAAGAGGAGCGCACGAACAGGATCCACAAAACCGTCGAGAAGGCTGTCCGTGGTGCGGGGCAGCTCGTTCACCCGATGGTCCTGATCAGCGCCGATGCGTTCTCCAAGCTGGAGCAGCTGACCAGCTACGAGGAGCTGCGGAACACGAGGAAGCTGGTGTTCCTGGACACGGAGGAGGCGCTCGCAACGTTCAAGGCGGACAACTCCATCATCTTCCTGTCCCACCAGTGGCTCGCGTGGGGGTTCCCAGACAACGCCACGAAGACGCACCTCAACGCCATGAAGAGCGCAATAAAGACCGCGTCGGCGCGCGTCGGCGCCCAGGGCGCGGGCACCCGGTGCTCCTGGGAGAAGACGTACGTCTGGGTGGACTACTGCTCCATCGCGCAGGACCGCCTGGAGGGTTTCTCCGAAGGGCTTAGGCGACCCGCCCTCCTCCTCCTCCCTCCTCCTCCTCCTCCTCCTCCTCCTCCTCCTCCTCCTCCCTCCTCCCTCCTCCTCCCCCTCTCTCTCCACCTCCTCGTCCCTCCACCTCCTCCTCCTCCTCCTCCTCCTCCTCCTCCTCCTCGGGTCGCCTACGGTCCCGGGGAGACCGTGCAGGACCACCGGGGCATGCAGATGCTGGCCGTCTCGTCCCTGCCCGTGTACTCGGCCAGCGCGGACATCTTCGTCATCATCGCGCCGCCTGCGGAGCACCAGAGCAGCCGCCGCTGCGACCTGCAGTCCTACAATGCGCGCGGCTGGTGCCGCGCGGAGATGCTGGCGAAGATCTGCAGCAGCGGCCTCGAGAACTTCTTCGTCTTCGCGTCCAGCGAGCTGGAGCCAGTGACAGAGGATCGGCTGCCGTCGCTCTCCATGTTTGTGTTCGAGGGCGAGTTCTCCTGCTGCCAGCAGAGGCACATCAAGTCCTCCTGCGACAAGGAGGCCCTGGTGGAGCCGGTGCTCGGGCTGTATTCGCTCGTGCTGCGCCAGATCCGTGCCAACGCCAACTGCAAGAACATGGAGCCGATCATGAGGCATATCCGCGACAACAAGGAGAGATTCTTCCCTACGCTGTACTCCTTCCAGGCCGAGGGCGCCGAAGCAGAGGAGCGGGAGCTCTTCGGGCCACTGGTGAGGGCGACCGAGGCGTACGTGGATGACCTGAGCCTTCCAGAGTGCGCTGTGTCGTTCGACTCGCTGCAGAAGCGTCGGCAGGGGAGCGCTCCGTCGGCTGCCACCACTGGCGATGGTCAGCTGGCCGTGTAGGCTCCGAGACGGGCAGCGCCCGCCCGGCGGCCAAGCGCCTGCGCGGGCTGCGGGGGCCGTCGGCGCAGCGCGCGCCGCGGCAGCGCCGGCTCGTCTGCGCCGCCGCGGTTCGGGCCAGGCTGCACGAGCCAGCCTGCCCGGATAGGAGTCGTCGGAGAGGGCGCGGGGGGGGGTCCTCCTCCTCCTCCTCCTCCTCCTCCTCCTCCTCCTCCTCCTCCTCCTCCTCCTCCTCCTCCTCCTCGCGCGGGGAGAGGTGCCCACACGAGGCGGTGCGCTGAAGGCCTTCTCCCCCCCGGAGCGGCGAGAGGCGGGCGCCTCCTCTTCGGCGGAGGGCCGGCGGAGGGGGCGGGGCGGCCCTCCGCAGGGCGGAGGCCGGAGAGGAAGGCTGGCGGAGGGGGGGCCCGGCTCTCCGAGGGGTGCGCGCGCTGTGTGGGATCCAGCGGGCGTCTTGAACCAGAGGAGGAGGAGGAGGAGGAGGAGGAGGAGGAGGAGGAGGAGGAGGAGGAGGAGGAGGAGGAGGAGGAGGAGGAGGAGGAGGAGGAGGAGGAGGAGGCCATGATTTGCACCCCCCCCCTCTTGGACACCCCCCTCTTGGCCGCTCCCGAATCCAGGGGGTGTCCTGAGCCAGCCACGTGTACACTCAGGGGAGCGGACGGTGCTCACACTGCCGCCACCCTGCCCTCGTCTCTTCCCCGTTCTGGGCCTCCCGGGGGGTCTTCTTCGCCACCGCCGGATTCGCCTCGAGACGCCGCTCCGCACCCCCCCCATTAGAGGTCCGGGGAGCAGCGGCAGGGGTACCGCTTGGTTTCCCCAGCACGCACGCCACCGAGCGACTGGAGGCCCCCCTTCGCCGTCTGTTCACGGTGTCCACGTCCACGGGCCTCCGCCTGGGAGGGGGAGAAGACGAGGGGCGGGCGCAGGAGTGGCGGGGAAGGGGGGAGGGAGGGGACCATCGCGCCACTGAGCCGCTGGAGGGGAGGAGGGGGGAGGGGAGATGGAGAGAGGAGAGGTGCGGGATGGGAGGATGAGAGGTCGAAGAATGAGGAGGAGAGGATGAGGAGGAGAGGCGCGGGATGGGAGGATGAGGATGATGAGCGCGGGATGGGAGGATGGGATTGGATGGGATGGGACAAGTTGCACAAGCATAAATATGGAGAGGTCCGCGCGTATATCTTGGATCGGCGCCAGGTGCGGCGCCAGGGTCGCGGTCAGGGGGGGCCGGCTCCGATCCGAGAAATCCGCGCGGACCTCCGAAAGTGTTTGGCAGCGCGTCTGGGGCCCCTCCCAAAGAGCGGTGCAACAACGGGTCCAGCACCGAGACCCTCACACACACAATCTTGTTTGACGAGGCCCGCCAGACCCCCCACCATTGTGGGCCTTGGGCATCTTCGGCCACGCGCAGAGGGGGTAGCTATGGGGGATGGGGGGAGGGCTTCTTAGGGGCACCCCTCCTTTTCAGAAGGCGCGGGCCTCCACCTCCAGAGGCAGGGCCGGCGCCTCCTGAGAAGGAGCCTGCCTCCGAGAGGCCCGCCCCCATCCCCCGTGCCCAGCGCCCCGTCTCTGCGCGCCGCCAGCGGCTTCCTGCGAAGGGAGGGAGGAGGGAGGAGGGAGGAGGGAGGGGGAGGGAGGGAGGGATGAGGGAGGGAGGAGGGAGGGGAGGAGGGAGGAGGGAGGAGGAGGGAGGAGGGCGGAGGGAGGAGGGAGGAGGAGGAGGAGAGGAGGGAGGAGGGAGGGAGGAGGAGGAGGAGGAGGAGGGAGGAGGGAGGAGGGGGGCACCACCCCCTGCGGGGGGCGGGGCATCTGGCGCCCTCGCCGGGGGCCGCGGCACGGACAGCAAGCTCCGACGCGCCCGACGGGGGGTAGGAGGCCGCTCCCTTGCGCGGGCTCGCGCACGCGTGGCCCACCAGTGGCACGCGCGCGCTCGGGCTGCATCATTCGGCGGCGCGCCCGGGGGGGGCGGGGGGGACGCAGAGGGCGGGCGGCGGGGGAGAGGGGCGGGCGGGGCGCGAGAGGTGCGGGGGGGGGGGAGGGCGAGTGGGGGGGCCTAGGGCGGGGCAAGGGCGAGGGGGCGGGGGCGAGAGGGCGAGGGGGGGGGGGGTGCGAGGAAGGGCGAGGGCGAGGAGGGCAAGGGGCAGGAGGCTCAAGGCTCGCGGCTTTCGCGCGCTCTTGTCGGGGGAGCGGGCAGCCATGATCATGATAGGTTCCAAGTTTCCCCACCTTTTCCTGGGCCCCACAGATTGCCTCTTGTTCCGCACGGGCTCCAGAAGCGAGGTCCGCTGGACACTCCGGAACTCATGGGACGTGTCCTGGCCAGTCGCATCACGAGATCGTTCTCGTCCTGCTTGGGGGCCCTTTCGCCCCTTCGGGGGATGCCCATACCTCCTGGCGGGTGGACTCTGTCGTCGATCCATGGGCATCAGGGCCCTCGAGACCCTCGGCCCCTTTCCCGCGGGCTCCCTCCGCGCCCCCGCCTCGCTTCCGAGGGCGCCTGGGCCCCGAGAGCGGGGCCCCCGGAGGCCGCGGCGAAGCAGCGGCAGGCGCTGAAGCGACAGGAGGCCAGCCAACCAGAGATTGGAGGAGGAGGGGGAGGAGGAGGAGGAGGAGGAGGAGGAGGAGGAGGAGGAGGAGGAGGAGGAGGAGGAGGAGGAGGAGGAGGAGGACGGGGCGTCCTCCTCGGGCGCCCGCAGAGGCCCCCTGGGGACGCCTGCGGAGCTCCCTGGGAGGCCCCCGGTTCCACAGGGGGCCCGCGCCGCACGCGGCGCACTCGAGAGCCTCTGGGTGGGGGCGGGGTGTGGGGGCCCAGAGGGGTGCCAGGGCTCGGCTGGATTCCTCCGTGTCGATTCGATTCGATTTCGACGGCTTCCGATTCCGGGTCGATTCGTTTTCGGATGCCGATCCGGCTTCCGACTCCCATGTCTCAGTGAAGCCCCCTTATAGCCTGCCGACGTCCGCCGAGCCGACTCCTCCCGACTCGGCCGCCGGCTTCCGCCGACCCGAGTCACTTCGGTCGCCGATCCGACTCGTCGCTTCGGTTCTGGGCTCTCCTGGGGGCGGAGGGTGCCGACAATTTCAATAGGGGAACAAAAAGTGACAGAAACATTAAAAACTCGGAGGTCCGCGCGGATTTCCCGGATCGGCGCGGACCTCTGAGTTTTTATGCTCATGCCACTTTTTGTTCCCCCAGACATGGGCGGCGCAGCCTTGCCGATGGAGGCGGGTGCGCCTCGCGGCGCGGTGCGCCCTCGTCGCCCGGGGCGGCCCACACGAGGCCGCCCCTTCAGTGGCCGTGCTCTTGAGCTGGCGGCCTGACCGCGCGCGGGCGGGGCTGGACCCCCAGCCTGAAACGAATCGGAGGGGTGGGGGCAGGAGGAGGAGGGGGAGGAAGAGGAGGGGGAGGAGGAGGAGGAGGAGGAGGGGGAGGAGGAAGAGGAGGAGGAGGAGGAGGAGGAGGAGGAGAGGCCGTCGTATTCTTGTCGAACACTGCGGGGGTTCCCCCCCGTGCACGCGGCCTTCAGAAGACCTGTCTGGTATTCCTTCATACCACATTAAGATGATTGGGCATCGGACGCCCACGATGGCGTCACCATCGTTCAGAACCCGTGCTCCAGGAATTGGGACCCAGGATCCGAGAGCCGCAAAATAAACCATGAAAAAATATGCCGTACAACATCGGCCATGCTAAATCAGTCATCGTAGGGCGGGCTCGCGTGTAGTTGCCCAGTGTTGCTCTGCACGGGCAGAACAGCGTCGGCCTGCCCCGTCGGGTTGGTTGTGGCAGGTCCTGAACCCGGACATGCGGTGCCTTGATTTTTTCGATGCGCGGCCCAGGGGGGTCCCGACCCTTTCTGGGCGGCCGGCTTCTATCCCGAGTTGTTTCTTCACGGCCACGGGGCCCGGCGAGAGGCCCGAGAGGCCCCGGGGGCCGAAAACGGCCAGAAACCTTCCGTCGTGAGCTTCTTCACGCCGTGCGCCTCGCGGGGTCGCCGGCGTCATCGTCGTCGTCGTCGTCGTCGTCGTCGTCGTCGTCGTCGTCGTCGTCGAACTCGTCGTGGTCGTCGTGGTCGTCGTGGTCGTCGTGGTCGTCGTGGTCGTCGTGGTCGTCGTGGTCGTCGTGGTCTTCGTCGTCGTCGTCGTCGTCGTCGTCGTCGTCGTCGGCGTCGTCGTCGGCGGCGTCGGCGTCGCCGCCGCCGCCGCCGCTGGGGCCGAGCCCCCTTCTTCGCGCGCGGCCCGCGAGGCGGCGGCCGCCCTCGCGGGCGACAGCGTCGTGGCGGACCCGCACCCCCCGGCCGCCGCGCGCCCCGAGCCCCGCGAGCGGGGGAGGGGCCGACCGCGCTGTGGGGCCGCGGTCGGCCAAGAGCTCCTCCTCCTCCTCCTCCTCCCCCTCCTGCTCCTCCTCCTCCTCCTCCTCCTCCCCCTCCTGCTCCTGCTCCTGCTCCTCCTCCTGCTCCTCCTCCTCCACCTCCTCCTCCCCCTCCTCCGGCGGGCGGGGGGGTGATGACAGTGGTCGGCGGCGAGCGAGGGGGCGAAATGAGAAGGAGAAGGCCTTCTCGGAAGGCGGCGGGACTTCTCAGAAACTCTCCGGCCTTCTGAGAAGTTTTCCATGTCCTCTGGGGGAGGCTTAGGGGACTTGTCAGAAGGCCGGGGGACTTCGAGCCTTTCGAGAAGGCCCGCTCCTTCTCACTTCCCCCCCAGGCTCGCCGCCGAAATGGGGTTCGGGCGGCGGAATCTACACATATCCACTGCTTCCTGGCCAGGCCCATCCTGAGCCCATGGGCCGTGTGCGCGCCCTCCTGGCCGAGCCACGAGGGCGTGGCGTATGCACCACTGCTGGGGTCAGGATGGGCCTGGCCAGGGAGCGCTGGGCACGTATATGCTTCGTTCAGCCCGGCGCCCGTTCGCTCGTTCCCCGTATTCTGCCCGCAGCAGCGGTCGAACAAAGTTTGATTATCGGCTGCGCTTCGCGCCTCCATGTCCCTTGACACGGGATTTCTCCAGAGGTTCATGTATAGATTTCGCCGTCCTAGGGGTTGTCCCGTGGAGATTTTCGGTCACTTACATGAGCGCTTGGAGGCCTTCTCGCTTCCGGGTGCTCTCCAGCAGCTGCGTCACGCCGCAGGCTTTCTGGGGGTGCCCGGGTCGTCCCAAACTGTCGCCTGGCCCGAAGACAACCAGGCGCTGAAGGGGTGGCGACCACTTGGCGCTAAGTCGGGCTTGTCCCTCTACAGGAGGAATATTCAAAAATACCAAATAATTGCCTGGGACTATTTTTTAGTTTTTTTGATAATTTTTGAAAACTTTTTGAATACTTTTTTATTTTTCGTCGAAAATCCTCCTTTAGGGGGACACGCCCGATTTAAACTTAGCGTTTGTGTGTGTGTGTGTGTGTGTGTGTGGGCCAGCGCGCGTGCAAGTTTTACTGCGGCATCCTCGCGCCGGCTTTCATGGTCTGAACGAGTTCCTTCCAGTCTCTTCTCGCACTCTTTTCCCTTTCGTTTTCGTGC
>CAUYUJ010020523.1:0-5000 GCA_963575745.1 Prorocentrum cordatum | reverse complement strand
CTTTTTCTTCTCACTACAAGAAGCGCCTCCCTGTACGACGAGCGTCCAATAGGCCTGCCATTCAGACGAGAGCCCCATTTGACAAGGAATTTCCCAGCATCATTCCAGCGAGTTATAAGTGGCACGATAAGAGAGGCCCATGAAGTTCGTGTCCGAAAGCTACGTCTTGAAAGGGAGCCGCCCCCCCGTTCGCGTTGCACGCTTTCAAGATAAACGTGAGGGGTGTTAAGGCGAGGACCCCATTTCGAAAACGCACCGTCCTTGGTGCTTTCAACTGTTGCAGGCCTTTGGGACGCATGTGCGCTCGAGAGCCTCATTTGGACAAGGTACCTCCTTGCCGCTGCTGGTAGCGTGAAGCTTCAGGGTCAGAGGTGGTGAGGAAGTCTCGGGCGGAACGCTTTGCGGACACGTCTGGTGGCACGATAGGAGGAGTTCCCCACAAGGCAAAGGGAGGAAGGAGGTCGGGCCGTTCGTGATTCTGCAGCGTCCGTCGTTGAGCAGCGGGGACCGGGCCAGCGGCCAATCGCCCAGCCTGGCGACCAGGCGCAGGTGTGCATCCCAGGTTGCCGGCTGGGCAGTGGCAGCGTGCAGTCTCAGTGGGGCCTTAACAGAGGCGTGTGGCGCACGTGGTGGCGGATCTCATCGGCAGAAGGAGGAGGACGAGGAGGAGGAGGAGGAGGAGGAGGAGGCGGAGGAGGAGGCGGAGGAGGAGCGGGAGGAATGGCAGAGAAACGAGCGAGCACCGGCTGGAAGATGGAGATCAGGACGAGGAGCGGGAGGCGGGTCATGCTTGAGGATCGCATGCGAAGCTAGTTTCCAAAGTTGGCACACCTCAGAGGAACGCGCTGCTTTTTTATCGTTGCCCCGCCTCCGCACGTGCCTTTGTTCAACCAGACCTTGGACACCGTGAAAGACGGACTAGCCTGGACCATCGAATTACAACAAGAGTCTGCGTTCAGCCGAGTATTTTGCATTGCGGATGTGGCTGCGTAGTAAGTGCACTATTATTTGGTGATGTTCGATGTGTCAGAAGCCACTAAAGGGAGCGGAGCCTAGCAGCCAGTCGGCCATCAAAAATTCGATGACATGTACCGTGGTGAAGTCTGCCACGACCGTGGGCTTGTCTTTGCACTTGGGCTTGGGACAATATTCTCACGCATGCGGACAACCTACATACATACACACATATATATATGTATATATGTATGAATTGTTTTAATGCGTATATTTACATTTACATACATACATGTGTATGGGATGCGGGCCGCTGTTTCGGTTCAATTCTATGGCCAGGAGTATTTTTTTGTTCGGTTTGCTGTTTTTTCCCAACCATCCTGTGGTGTTGGGTCCTCGTTTTGACGAGACGGTGCCCCGCGTTCCTCCTCTCCTCCTCCTCCTCCTCCCCCTCCTCCTCCTCCTCCTCCCCCTCCTTGCCTTTGCTCTCCGCATGTCTTTGTTTCGGTACACCCCTCACACATTTCGTGGCTCCCTAGGGAGCTCCACCTAAGGTCTCAATGGCGGAACTCGCATGGCATCCCCGCCCCATTTTGGCACACCCCTCACACGTTTCGTGGCCCCATGGGTAGCTACACCGAAGGTCCCAGTGGCGGAACTCGCATGGCATCCCCGCCCCATTTTGGCACACTCCTCACACGTTTCGCGGCCCCATCGGAGCTCCACCTAAGGTCCCACTGGCGGAACTCGCATGGCATCCGCGCCCCATTTTGGTACACCCATCACACATTTCGTGCCCCCATAGGGAGCTCCACCGAAGGTCCCAGTTGCGGAACTCGCATGGCATCCCCGCCCCATTTTGGTGAACCCCTCACACGTTTCGCGGCCCCATAGGGAGCTCCACCTAAGGTCCCAATGGCGGAACTCGCATGGCGGCCCGACCCATTTTGGCACACCCCTCACACGTTTCGTGGCCCCATGGGTAGCTACACCGAAGGTCCTGGTGGCGGCGCTCGCATGGCATCCCCGCCCCATTTTGGCACACCCCTCACACGTTTCGTGGCCCCATGGGTAGCTACACCGAAGGTCCCACTGGCGGAACTCGCATGGCATCCGCGCCCCATTTTGGTACACCCCTCACACGGTTCGTGGCCCCATAGGGAGCTCCACCTAGGTCCTGGTGGCGGAACTCGCATGGCATCCCCGCCCCATTGTGGCGCACCCCTCACATGTTTCGTGGCCCCATAGGGAGCTCCACTAAGGTCCAAGTGGCGGAACTCGCATGGCGGCCCCGCCACACGTTTCGTGGCCCCATAGGGAGCTCCACCTGAGGTCCCAATGACGGAACTCGCATGGCGGCTCCGCCCCACTTTGGCACACTGCTCACACGCTTCGTGGCCCCATAGGGAGCTCCACCGACGGCTCCAGTGGCAGTGGCGCACCATGCGCGAAGGCGACGGGGCGAGGGAAATGCGCTCTGGGGCAGTTTACGGCCAGACTTGCTGGACGCGGGCGCTCCGCAGCCAGACCTCGATCCTGTGGATTCGCGCCCTGGGCCGTCGGCTGCCCGGCGCGCTGCTCTTTCGGCCGGCGTCACTCAGGCGTGATCCTGGACTGCGGCCGCCACGAGGTCGGGAACGGCAAGAAGGTGGTGGCTGGAGCTCTACGCGCTGCTCTCGCGCGCCACGCGCCACGAGGACCTCCTGCTCATGCGGGCGCCGCGCATCGAGTTCTTCTTGGCAGGGCGGCCAGAGAGCTTGCGGAAGCAGCTGGGGCAGTTTAGGGCGAGCATGAAGCGGCGCAGAAGAGAGGCGACTGCCCTCGCCAGGGAGCTGGGCTTCACCGAGTTTATCCGCGAGGCTTGACCTGAGGAGCGGCCCGCCCGAGCCCCGAGCCTCGCCGTCTCTCGACGGTCCGATTGTTTGGCCTCGCGCCGCGGGCGACCCGCGCGCGTCGTTGGGGCCCTCTCGGGGCGACCGGCGCGCGTCGCGGGATCTCCGCGCTGCGCTCTGACGGCGCCTCGCTCGCCCCCGTCGTCGCTCTGCCCGGCGGCCAGAGCCTTGCCCGCTATCGGCCAGCCAGCTAGCTCTCCTTGCTCCGCGCGGCGAACGACCCGCGCGCGTCGCCGGGACCTTCGGGGCGACAGGCGCGCGTCGCGGGGACTCCGCGCGGCGCCGCGCCCGCGGCCTTGGACGTTGGCGCGCGCGGGCAAAAAGGCAGAGTGAGAACGGGGACGAAGCGGGCGCGATCCTCGCAAGGGGCGCTCCGACGTGGGCTTAGACATTTATGCGCGCAGATTCACGCGCGCGAAGATTCATTCACAATGAGACTCGCTCGCAATCGAACTCATCTGCTCCCGCTGCGGATGTCGGCACGCCCCTCGCGCGGTTCGTGGCCCCGTAGCAGGCGCGGGTGAAGATGATATTCGCGGTTGCGGTATTCGCAAGTGCATATGTCTGGGCCCTTCGCCAGGTTTTTTTTTTATCTCGAGGACGGCATCCACAACATATTGTGAAGGCCTTAAGGCTGGTGCCGCCGACTCAGATGGACGACGACGACGACTGCGACGACCACCACGACGACATCGACAACGACGAGCCGATGACCTTGCCCCAGGCTCGGAGCAGGGGGCGGGTGGTGGAAGGTGGAGGAGGCGGAGGAGCATACGAATAGTAGTAATAATAAGGAGAATAGGACGAAGGAGCATACGAATAATAATCATACTAAGACGGAAAATAGCATGACTAATTATAAAATTACGCATGCTAGCAAGGTGAAGAAGACGAATAATAAACATACTACGAATACTAGTATGAAGAAAAAGAATAATACTATGAGTACAAATCGTACTAAGAACAATAAAACGAATAAGCAATATTAATAACCAGAAGAAGGTTAATACTAATACGGACAATACTAATAATTGTAATAATAATCGTAATGTCCACATGAAACATAATAATATTATGGAGAATAATAGTAATATGATTGAGAGGAAGACGACTAATAGTCATCATACTAATAAGAAGAAGACTATTACGAAAACTCAGAAGACGAATCATAATAATAAGACTAACCAGACACATAAGAATTATACCACTAATAATAAGAATGATAATGAGAATAATAAGAAGAATAATACGGACATCGTTAATACGACTAATACTAATAACAATGAACATAATAATAACCATGCGGATAATCCTACTCCTAGTAATAAGACTACGAATAATACGAATAATACTAATCATGCTAATAATAGTACTAATACGACCAATAATAATACCAGTAATAATACGACTAATACGAATACTAGTAATACTAATATTAGTAATAATACTAATGCTAATACTAGTACTAATAGTAATCAGAATACCAGTAATATTAATACTAATATTAATAATCACAGCAATCATACTAATACTACGAATATAACTAACAACGATACTACTAATCACCATAGTAATAATACCAACACCAATACTACTCTTACTGATGTTCGTATTACTACTGATGGTAATACTGATCACATCCATGCTACTAACGATACTAACAATAAATCTACCAATGGTACCACTAATCATAAAATATTAATCATAATCATAATCACAATACTGAAAGCAATACTAATACTAATACTAATAATATTAATACTACTGATGCTACCAATTCTAATACTAATACTAATACTAATACTAATACTAACAATAATAAACCTAATCCTAGTACTACTAATATTACTAATAATATTACTGACAAATAGTAATACTAATGTTACTGAAACACAAACTAATAGTATTGATACTACGACTAAGCATACTTATACTACTAAAGTTATATGAATATGACTAATACTAAGACGAAGAAGAAGAGGAGGAGGAATATGATGAGGAGGAGGAGGCGGAGCAGCAGCAGGAGGAGCAGGAGGAACAGCAGGAGGAGCAGCAGGATGATGATGATGATGATGATGATGATGATGATGATGATGCTGATGCTGATGCTGATGCTGATGCTGATGCTGATGATGCTGATGATGCTGATGATGA
>CAUYUJ010020522.1:153355-155233 GCA_963575745.1 Prorocentrum cordatum | reverse complement strand
ATTCGCGCCCGAGGTGCCCAAAGACGATTTCGGGCCTCAAGCGCGACACTGTCGTCATTTTATTACCTTTCACCGCGCTCCCCTTCTCAACGGAAAGGCTCCCATCCGTGAAACTGTCATCATTTTTCAGCCCCCGCGAGAGGCTTCTGAGAGGCCCCCAGAGGCTCCAGGAGGGCCCATGGCGGCCTCGGGAGTGCCTGGGAGATCTCCGGAGGGCCCCAGGAGAACCCACTCTTCACCGCGCCCCCCTTCTCAACGGAAAGGCCCCCATGCGTGAAATTGTTTTCATCATTCCGCCCCCGCGAGAGAGTTCTTAGAGGGCCCACGGAGGCTCCAGGAGGGCCCATGGCGGCCCCGGGAGAGCCCACGAGATTTCAAGAGTCCCCCGGAGGACCCACTTTGAATTACACTCAGGGAGCTCCAGAGGGCCCAGGAGGCTCCAAGAGGCCCCAAGAGGCCCCGAAGAGCCCAAACAGGCCACAGGACCCCCAGCACGCTCTAGGAGAGCCAAGGCGACACCAAGAGGCTCCAGGACGGGCGTCATTCCCTCTCGTCCTCCTGCTCGTCGTCGTCATCGCCCCCTCATCCGTCCTGCTTTTGATATTTCCTCCCCCTCTTCGTCCTCCTTCTCCTCCTCTTTCTCCTCCTCCTCTTCCGCCTCCTCCTCTTCTTCTTCCTCCTCCTCCTCCTCCTCTTCCTCCTCCTCCTCCTCCCTCATCCGTAGCCTCGATGGCTCCGATAGCGTCGTGCGCGAGATCCGCCTCCTCCCCGTCCGTCCTTCTCCCTCATTCCTCCTCCTTCCCTCCTCCCTCCTCCCTCCTCCCCTCTCTCGGGAGCGTCACAAAGAGGCCCTCCGAGGATAATTTCACGACAACAAGGGCGCCGACACGATGAACAGACACCACGTCGGGGCTCTGGGAACGGAGTCGAAGACGAAACCTCGAATAACTGAGTCTTCGATGTCCGGGGCATCTTTCTGACCACCTGCGAGCCTTGTGGAAACTTCCGAGAGCCTCAGGGGTGGACGTCTGGCGCAAGAACACGAGTGGAGGAGGAGACAACACGACGCTCCACGGAGTAAACTGCACCCGATTGGTTTCTAGCCCCGTGATGGACGTTACAGGGTACTACATGTTCGGGTCGGACGCGCGCCTCCAAGGATAACATGTAGTACTAGTATGTCTCTGCGCGTCCCACTCGATGCTCCTCGATCCTCCGGGGGCGGCGGGCTCCGCCCGCCGTCGTCGTTGCCGTGGTCGCCCGCGGCGCCGTCGCCGCGTCGGCCAGAGGCGTGCGGCCCCGAGGTGGACCCGAGGGTCGAGGGTCGAGGACGCCCTGTAGGATCGAGGAGGAGCGAGGAGGACCGAGGGTTCTCGAGGCGGAACCTCGATCCCCAGACGTGCTCGCGCCGTGAACAAAAGCACGACGGATTGTCTTTGCCTGCTTTCGGCCTCCAGGGACCCTCGCTCGGCTCTGGGATCTTCCAAAAAAGGGCTCGGGATGAAACGCTGGCCTTGGAGAAAGGGTCGGGATTTCCGGGGACCCCGTACAGAAAGAGTGCGTAAAGATATCGGGTGCCTGGGTCTGGACCTTTTGGCATGCGCGGCGTGCGAAGGCGAGGGAGAGAGGTACGTGAAGGAGGAAGAGTAGAGGGGATGGGAGGTCGATGTGAGGGGAGGGCAGGGGAGGAAGCGTAGAGGGGAGGAAGAGTAGATGGGGAGGGCGATGTGAGGTGAGGGAGAGTAGAGAGGAGGGCGAAGGAGGAAGAGTGATCGGAGGAAGGGAGATGTGAGGGGAGGGCGGTGCGTGTGTGCGGTGTGTGTGTGTGTGTGATTGTGCGATTGTGTGTGTGAGTTTGTGTGTGTGTGTGTGTGTGCG
>CAUYUJ010020522.1:138355-150855 GCA_963575745.1 Prorocentrum cordatum | reverse complement strand
CGACCGCGTTGTCAACGCCGGCCCCAGCAGGCGCGCCAGCATCGGCAAACATGTGTAGCAGCTCCGAGGCTGCTGACGGCTGTCTGATGCGGGGTGTGCCTGACTACCCGTTGGACGTTCTCGGTTCACGACGGAGCGGGTGATGACGATGATTTTGGGTGGGCCCGCCTATCGGACACTCTTGATTCACGACTGCGGCCACAAAGGACATCCACAGCTCCAGGAGCTCTCTCCTTTGTGCTGGTCTTGGATGGGATTTTATGGGGTGGTGTCAGGGCCACTCTCAGGTACATCATGCGCATGTCCATCGGAATCGCTTTCTGAGGTCTCCCCGCATGCGTGTCTTTCCTCTCGCTCTTGCCTCCCGGAGGCGAAACGCTGGCTAGCCCCGCTGGGGTTGGCCTGTTTTCTGCCTTCTCTGCCTGTCTCGTTCTCGCTTCCCCCCCGAATGGTAAAGTGGTTGCTCGCGGAGGGCCGGAAGTGCGCGCCCTTGTATGTTGCCCTCTCTTCTGCTTCCTCCCTGCCTCCCCTCTAGTTGTGCTCTGTTTGTTTCTTCCCAAACGAGTTGGTGGTAGACCATCGCTTGCGTGTGCCGTATCCCTGCCCCGCCGAGGGTGGCCAGGCCAACCCCAGCCCTTGTGCTGTGCTTGCCCGTCCGCCGCCCAGGCGGGCTCAGGCTCGGCGCCATGCCGCCACACATTTGACATCTGACTTTGACTTGACGGGCCCAGTATTGCCAGGGGTGTGCTGTCGCTGTAGCTGTGCCTATCTCTCTCTCTCTCTTTCTTTCTCCATTATCTCAGTTCTCTCTCTCCTCACCGCTACTCGTTGCTCCCTGTCTTTAGGAGGTACCGCTGGCCGTGTCGTCAGCGGGAGTACCTGCACATAGTGCCGTTGCCTCGCCGCGTTTTCCCTCCCCTGTTTGGGCGTCGGCGCTCCTCCTCCTCTTTTTCCTTCTCCTTCTCCTCCTCCTCTTTTTCCTTCTCCTCCTCCTCCTCCTCCGCCGCCTCCTCCTAGTTTTCCTCCGCCTCCTCCTCCTCCTCCTCCTCCTCCTCCTCCTCCTCCTCTGGCTGGTTGTGCGCCCCATGCAGTTCAGGTCTCAGGCCTTGCTTCTTGGGACTCGTCATTTTTCTCTGCCTTGGCTCTCCATCGTTTCAGTGCTTGCCCATGTATAACCACGCATGGGCTCGAGAACTCTGCTGCCAGGCGGCCAACTTGCAATCCTGTTGTGGTATGCAGCGTTTGACGACGAGGCGGCCAGTTGTTGTGCGAGGACAAAATACGCGCGGGCAGCTGGCCTTTGCCGCCGAAGCAGAACGACCACGTGCTGGCGGACGCGCACTTCCTGCCAGCGCTGGCGCTCCCAGTGCAGCTGGGCCTCCCGCCTGGCGCCAGCGCCACGTGACTGCGCGAGGGCGGACGCGACGCGCGCTGCGGAACCAACTTGGCCGCCGCGCCGCCGCACCGACTCGGGTGCCGCGATGGCGGCGGAGCGCTCGCGCGCCACAGTGGCGTCTAGGATTGGCTCGCGCGCTGGCTGCGCGCCCGCGGCGTTACTTGGGTGGCCACAGAGCAGGCCGCCCCCCACCTGGGACCTGGGACCGCTTGTGGTCGCGCGGCAGCTTGGAGGCCATCCCCAGGCGTCATGTACGTTGACGCGGTGGTGACGGACGCCGTGCTCAGGGCGGGCGCGGCAGCGGGCCAGGGCCGCGCCGTCTGGGACGGCGGTGCCGCGGCGGCCGCGGAGGAGCGCAAGCACAAGCTGCACCCGGTCCCAGCGCTCACGGACTTCGCGCTGGAAGCCCCGGGCCGTGGGCCGCGCTGGGACAGAAGCGCGGGCGCTGCTCCGCACCTGGGCGCGCAGCGAGTGCGACGCGCTGGCGGCGGTCCGCCAAAGCCTGGCAGCCGCGCTGCAGCGCGGCAGCGCTGAGGCCTATCTCGCAGCGTGCTTCGCAGCGCGCGGCACAGTGCCGCTGCGCTGGTGGCGCTGAGCCCGCGGCCCGCCGCCGCGCGCCTGAGCAAGGGGCGGGCCCGGGCGGCCGCGGAGGGCGCTGGCTGACGCGGCGGCGGCCTGCTGCTTGGGGGTCTTGGCCGACCTGGACTGTCCCTCCAGCCCCCCCCCTCCCTCGTCCTCCCTCTGCGCCGCTGCCGCCTTTTTTCCCAGCCCCCGCTCACTCCTTTGTTGTTCCCCCTCTTCCTCCCTCGTTTCTTGCCTCCGGCGGGCGCGAGAATGCCTAAGGTGGGGGCACCTGTGGCTCACGTTTCCCCGCCGCGCGTCCGTCGCCTCCCCTTTCCAGTTCCTTCCTGGTCTCCCCCCCCCCTCCTCCTCTCCCTCATGCCCTCCCAGCTGCTCTCGCCAGCTGCGCCGGCTCGGGCGCGCGTTGGCGGAAGTGGCAGGCGCTTCGTGTCGTGTCTCGTTGGCGCCGCCCGCCTCTGCCCGACGCGGTTTCGTGCGCGTTGCCTTCAGGACACTTCATGACTTCCTCGCCTGCTGCTGCAGCTTCTGCTGTTTTTGTTTGCCCGCCTCTGTCCTCTGCCTTCTGTTCTGCCGAGGATGATGATGATGGTGGTGATGATGAGGATAGATGAGGGTGATGGATGATGATGGTGGTGATGGTGATGGTGATGATGCAGATGATGATGCTGCTGATGATGATGATGACGATGATGATGAATATGCCGAATATGATGATGAATATGCTGATGACGATGATGGTGATGATGATGATGATGAGAGGGAAGAGTTGGGTGGAGGGGTGGGGGGGCGTGGGGAAACGCGGCCTGAATACCTGGCCAGGGAGCCAGCCTACCTTCCTCTCTTTCTTTTTGTTTCTCTCTCTCTCTCTTTCTCCCCGCCTGCACGCCGGAGGCGGAAGCCGGGAGGTCCGCGGGGGAGGCCCGACGGGCCCGCCGAGGGGCCCGCCCCCCCCCCCCCCCGAGGAACCCCAGGGCGAGAAGCCCTGGGAGGCCAAGGCGCGGGAACTCGAGGAGAGACCGCCGCGGCCGACGTGCGCCCCTCTGGCCGGCAGGGCGGCGGCCGGCTGGCGCCCCAGGGGGGGGCGGGCGGTCTTCGCGCATCGTTCCCTGAAGATTGCTCCTCATGCGTCTCCTCCTCCTCCTCCTCCTCCTCCTCCTCCTCCTCCTCCTCCTCCTCCTCCTCCTCCTCCGTCTCCGTCTCCGTCTCCGTCTCCGTCTCCGTCTCCGTCTCCGTCTCCGTCTCCGTCTCCGCCGTCTCCGCCTCTTCACGGGGCCGAATTGGGAGCCTTGAAGCTTCTGCTGCAGAAAGCCATTCGCCCCGTCACGGCCGTGGCAGATTCGGATTCCGCGCTTCTCGACGTGACGGAACGTGGCGCAGTAGCGATCGCGCGCCACTCCTCTGCTTGCGCTTGCGCTTGCAGATGGCAAATCCCCTGGAGGCTCTTGGGCGAGTTCGGTGGGCTGTGTGAGGAAGGACTTTCCATCGAGCCATTGTACCATGGCTGATGTAGATCGTGGCAAGATTTCCCGCGAGGATCGGTCAGGCAATCTCCACGCTGATCTGCGGGCCCGGTTTGCTGGCCGTCTCGAGCGTACTCCGCTGCGCGCGCGCGTAGACTGAAGGCCGAGCCGTCTGTAGAGCGCGCAGGCCCTCAGGTAGGCGCGTGGCACGCGGCATGTTGCGCAGCGCGTGCACCTCGCGCCCCACCCCTATCCTCCGGATCGTGTGTCCGCCCCTCCTGCACGATCTTCGCGGGCCGTCTGCCCGCCCGTGGTGCGCCCGCCGCTGCCGTCTCGGGGGCCCCGTCGTCTGCGACGCGCGGCGGCGCGCTCGAGGGCGGGGTCTCGGAGGCCAACCGACGGCTGCGGAGAGGGGGCGGGAGGGAACGTGCGATTTTGCGTCTCGCCGTTGAGGGTAGATCGATTGCTCGAGTCGTGGTGCCGCTCATCGCCTGCCTCGGAGGTGGGGCTCACCGGTCGAAGCAACTCAAAGGATGTTTGGAAGGCTTATGGCCGACCCGGGACCCACGATAACAAAGCTCTGCGTCGGGTTTCCTGTGGGTTTAGCCTGTGGTCCTGAAAGCTGCGAATCCTGCTCAGCTGGTGCGTTTGGACTGTTGAGTTGACTTCCTTCGACTTGCCCTCAGGCGGAGAGCCCCACGGCTTCGGGAAGAAGAGGAAGAGGATGACGAGGAGGAGGGGGAGGAGAACCAGGAGGAGGAGGAGGAGGAGGAGAAGGAGGAGGAGGAGGAGAAGGAGGAGGAGGAGAAGGAGGAGGAGGACGGAGGGGGGCGGGAGGGAGGGAGGAGGGAGGAGGGAGGAGGGCGAGGACGAGGACGACACCAGGTTTTCGGGCCATAACTCGGGTCGTCGAGGGCCGGTCGGCACGAACCCGGCACACCTCGATGCCGTCCTCCTCCTCGAACGCCCGAGAACCTCGCACCTCGATGCCGTCCTCCTCCTCGAACGCCCGAGAACCTCGAACCTCGATGCCGCCCGCCTCCTCCTCGAACGCCCGAGAACCTCGAACCTCGATGCCGCCCGCCTCCTCGAACCCCTCCTCGATCCCCCTCTTGGGCTCCTGGGTCCCCCGCCTGCCGCCCCCGCCCGAGGAGATCGCCAGGGAGCACAGGCGCCGCCGCGAGGCGCGCGAGGCGGAGCGGCGGAGCGCCGAGGCGGAGGAGCCGCGGCCCCGCCTCCTCCTCCTCCTCCTCCTCCTCCTCCTCCTCCTCCTCCTAATCCTTTCCCTCCTCCTCCTACTCTCCTCCTCCCTCCTCCTCCTCCTCCTCCTCCTCCTCCTCCTAATCCTCTCTCCTCCTCCTCCTCCCCTCCTCCTCCTCCTCCTCCTCTCCTCCTCCTCCTCCTGATCCTCCTCCTCCTCCTCCTCCTCCTCCTCCTCCTCCTGATCCTCCTCCTCGTCCTCCTCCTCCTTCCCCTCCTCCTCCTCCTCCTCCTTTCCCTCCTCCTCCTCCTCCCCCCCCTCTGGGGGGCCCCACCCTCTTCGCCGTCTCTCGGGCCGTCGGCCCGTGCGCCGGCCGAAGTTCTGGCCGACGTAGCCACGAGGCCCAACAGCACGGCTGCCAAGACGGCCTCTGCCACCCAGGCTGTCAACATGTGTCGGGCGACGAAATCGATACATGAGGCGTTCCAGAAATGGCCTTGTCTGCGAGGATATAATAGGAGTTGTCATCTCTTCCGCCGCGGAAGGCGGCGGAAGGTCGGCGGAACTAAAACGAGGCCGCCTCTGCCAGCGGAAGCTCGGCGGAAGCTCGGCGGAAGATGGCGGAAAGTAAAAAATGCGCCCCCAAGAGATGAACACGTTTTTTGTTGTTCAGGGTTTCCGAAGTCGCCCACATATCCACTGCTCCCTGGCCATGCCCATCCTGAACCCAGGAGCTGCGTATAAGCCCTCCCGGCCCGAGCCAGGAGGGCGTGGCGTGTACACCGCTGCTGGGTTCACGCTGGGTCGAGCCAGTTTCAGTTTTCGAACGTTGTCGTCGCTTCCGGGGAACCATAATCGGAAACAAGAGCATGTACATGACCAGTGGCGGGCTGTTTTTCGATCCCCGGATTTTTAGGGTCGGGGACGACGTCGGGGTGGTGTGGTGTATACTATTTGTCCCCGTCTTCCCAGGAAAGCAACGGAAAATCTATACGCCAAGATCCGCCCTCGTGTGCACATTTCAGTGCGGGCTGGAAACAGCGTAGGTGTGGTTATATGTATATGTATATATATAGAGAGAGAGAGAGAGAGAAAGCAAGAGAGCAAGAGAGAAAGAGAGAGAGAGAGAGAGCGAGAGAGAGGGAGCGAGAGTTCGGCTCCTCACATAATCAAGCAGGTGGAGCTCCGCGCGGATTTTTTGGATCGGCGCTGGGGCCCCCCGGGTCGCCCGCCCGCTTCGCCTGTCTCTCTGGCCGGCGATGTGTGATGTATTACCACAGCTTTTCGGAAGACCTCATCGGTTTCTGGATGTTTTCTCGCTTCGGCATGCTTTCATCGGTTTTCGGACGTCCCCGTCGATTCCGAAGAAGACAATGGCACAATCATGAAGTCCTGGAGCTCCGCACGGATTCTTTGGATCGGCGTTGGGCCCCCTGGCGGCGCCTCCGGCGCCGCCCTTGGCGCGATCCGCGCGTCAGGGAGGGGGGCCTGGCGCCATCCAAGGAATCCGAGTGGATCTCCGGCAGTTTATGCTTATTGAGGGAAGAAGCACGGGGACCATGATCTTGCCGCGTGATGCTGTCGATGCCGATCTTGGTCATGGTCCATGTCGGCCGTCGCCGATTCGCGATGGTGATCAACGCATTGACGCTGACCAGGGTCGACGGTGACCAAGATCGGAACGAAGTGCCCGCCTGCAGTCTTGGTCATGGGCCGTTTTCTCCCCCTCCAGTTTATGCAGTTGTTTGTTTCGCTGTGGCTCCTCTCGATGTTTTCTCGCCTCGGGATGCGTTTCGGCAGTGGCGCCCCGCCAAGAGCGCCCCGGGAGTGCCACCATCACCCCGAGCGGCCGCCCGGAGGCCCGGCTTATGGCATGAAAACACGTCGTCGTCCTCGTCCTCGCCCTCCTCCCTTCTCCCTCCTCCTTCTCCTCCATCCTCTTCCTCCCTTCCCCCCTCCTCCTCCTCCCTCCACTCCTCGTCCTTCTCCTCGTCCTCCCCCTCCTCCTCCACCTCCTTCCTTCCTTCTCCTCCTCCTCCTCCACCTCCTCCTCCTCCACCTCCTCCTCTGGGCCCACTAACAGGGTCTAGGCGCCCCAAAGCCATATTAGTTCAAGTCCTCCTCCTCCTCCTCCTCCTCCTCCTCCTCTTCTCCCTCCACGCGGGCCCCGGCGGAATCGTGAGCGGTGGCGGTCCGACCTAGGGCCGCGGGTCACGCGCGTGGGCCGGGAGGGGGAGCAACATAACCTCCCAGACTTCCACCCCGACTCCAGATCCGCTGACCTTCTGGGCGATTCCGTAAGCTCCTCTGGTGTCGATTTCTGCCTTGCCTTGCCGCCGCTGTGTCCGCCATGCCGTCGCGGCGTACGCGCCCTACTGTTCTGAGGCGGAAAGTTCCGCCTCATGTCTTGCGCCTTTTGGGATGCATGTCCGACGCATTTCGAAGTCCGATAATAAACGAAAGTCCGGCGGATCCCGTCAGGGCTGAGGGGCCGGGTCAGGGGGAGCAACATCGATTTGGAATCGGCGTTGCATCGCCGATATATTGGCGATGTGACCCCGATCGCGAATGCGTAGGCTCCTGGGCGGGGTCGGCCATCGGCCTCAGTCGCCCACTGATTGCTGGTAGGGGCCTGATAGCTCGCCCCGCCCAGGAGCGTGCGGATTCGCAATCGGAGGCCTATCGCCGATCTATCAGCGAGGCATCGTCGATTCAAGGTCGATGTTTCCACCCCTCGGCCGGTGCGCCCCGTATAGTTGCCCCTCCGCCTTGATCATATTGAGTACGGACGCGGGCCTTGGGCGTCTCGAGCGGGACCTCAGCTGCTCTACTCCCCCCTGCTCTGTTAAGTTTAGGACAACAGCATCGGCAGCACTTGTTCTGATACGCTTCGCTCTTCGTTGCCTGGGTGTTTTTGGACATGTGTGCCCCAAGCCCTCGATACGCGCCCTCTTCGTCTTCTGTCGTGCCAATGCTGGGGGTCTGTGTTCCTTGCCTGTCACGTGTAGTTGGCGCGGGTGCAGCCCTTCGAATAGGAGGAGGAGGAGGAGGAGGAGGAGGAGGAGGAGGAGGAGGGTACACGAAAAGGGCGAGAGCGAGGAAAGGAGGAGGAAACGAGAAGGGAGCGGGGCAAGATGATGGCAGGAGGACTCAGGGCAAAGGAGATTGGCTCGCTGACAGGAAGAGGAGCGAAGAGCAATCATTTTGGCAAGCCGGCCCCGGCGGGCAAGTCGGGCGGGCGTACCTCGGAGGGCGAGTCGGACGGGCGGGCTTGACGAGCGGGTCGAGCGGTACGTTAGATCGGACTGGCGGGCGTCTAACCGGGTGAACTGGCGGACCCTACCCGGCGTGTCGGGCGGGCGGACTCTACCAGGCAGGTCGGGTGGGCGGGCCCCAACGAGCGGATCTGACGGACGGGGCACTGAAGACGAATGTCGCAAATCGCGAAGGAGACTCAGACGAGAGCATGAGTCCTGAGTAAAGTATGAGGAGGTCTCGCACGAGAGCGCCATTCAGGGGCGTCGAGACTGCAACGCCTTTGTAGAGGGTGAGGCAATCCTATGCGAGACCGCGGTTACATTGCAAGTTATGGGGAAACCTGGAGCGCGATGTTGCACACATCGTTAGGAAGTATCAGGACGGAGCCGCTGTTTGTTGTAGTCTGGCGGCCAGAAGCGCAGGCTGAGCAGGAAGGCTTGCCTTGACGAAAACCAGGTGCGAGCCCCAGGAGGCGGGGGCACTTCACTTGAAAAAGCAGTGCGCGCCCGAGAGGGGGATCAACAGCATCTATTTGTCCGAAGCGAGGGCTCAACGACAGCAGTAGCCGTTCTTGAGCCTCCCGGGTGTGACCCTCTGGCCCAGGTCGTGCAGCCGTGATGGATTTGCCACTCCGACGATTGGGCAGGGGGATGCTGAGTCCCTCCCTCAAAGACTGGAGGCAGTCCCTCCACAATGAGGACGCTGAGATAAGGGCCACTTTGAACCCAGGAGGGGCTCTGGTTTTCGGCCCCTTCCTTGGGTCCCAGGTCGGGCAGCCTATTCGACGCCGAGGCTTGCCGTGTCCCGACAAGCCCCTTCGCTCCTTCTTCGGCGTTGCTTATGGTAGAACGGTGGTATGGGGAATGGGTCGGCAGTTTTCGGGCAATAGCTCGGATCTCCTGCGACCGTGTGGGACGATCCGGGCAGGCCCGGAACGCCTTTGGCGAGGGGCAGTTGCCGAAGTATGCCCGGAGGCTGGGAAATTCGCCGAGAGCCTCCTCCTCCTCCTCCTCGTTCCCCTCCTCCTCCTCCTCCTCCTGTTTCCTAGTTCCTGGATGCTATATAGACTCCTCCTCCTCCCTCCTCCTCCTCCTCCTCCTCCTCCTCCTCCTCCTCCTCCTCCTCCTCCTCCTCGTCCCCCTCCTCCTCCTCCCCCTCCTCCTCCTCCTCCTTCTCCTCCTCCTCCTCCTCCTCCTCCTCCTCCTCCTCCTCCTCCTCCCCCTCCCCCTCCTCCTCCCCCTCCTCCTCCTCCTCCTCCTCCTCCTCCTCCTCCTCCTCCTCCTCCTCCTCCTCCTCCCCATCCCCATCCCCATCTGCCTCCCTCCCTGAGAACGGCGAGCCCTCCCCAAGTATTAGGCGGCAGCCCCTCCTCCGCCGCCCCAGGAGCAGCGCCGCGCGGCCGAGGAGGCCGCGGCCGCGGCCGAGCAACAGCGGCGCAAGGCCGTCCCCCGCACCGTGCGTGCTGACTACACGCACGCGCGCACGGGAGCGCACGCACGCGCGCACGCACGCACGCACGCGCGCGCACGCACGCACGCACGCACGCACGCACGCACGCACGCACGCACGCACGCAGCACACACACACACAGACACACAGACACACAGACACACAGACACACAGACACACAGACACACAGACACACAGACACACAGACACACAGACACACAGACACACAGACACACAGACACACAGACACACAGACACACAGACACACAGACACACAGACACACAGACACACAGACACACAGACACACAGACACACAGACACACAGACACACAGACACACAGACACACAGACTCACAGACTCACAGACTCACAGACTCACAGACACACAGACACACAGACACACAGACACGGGGACGCTCTTCCTGGGCCGACACCCCCCTCGACGTATCGGACGAGGACCTCGACGGAGATGAGGAGGAGCGGGTGCGTGCTTCGTCGGCCCCCCCGCTGCAGGACGCTGCCGAGCGCGGCCAAGCTGCACGGCGAGGAGAGGCGCACGGTGCGCGGCCCTCAGCCCAGCCGCTGGCGAGGGACCTGGCCAACGCTGGCGCAGCCCTCCTTGACTTCCAGCCGCTGGCGACGGCTGCTGGTGGCCGTGCTGGTGTGGGCCGCAGTCGGGTTTGACGTCGACTCGGCAGGCCCGTGTTCGGTTGACAACAGGAGGGTCAGACGGCGCTTGAGTGAACAGGTGCCAGTGGAGCGGGGAGCCCAAGGCCTTTCCCTGGGCTTGGGCAAACCTGCGAGTGCGGCACCTGGCCAAGGGGGAGCGGTGAGGGCCGCCGACGGGCGGGTGGCCGATGCCCCTCACCCCCCCGCGCTCCCTGTCGAGGCCGCTGACGAGCGGGTAGCCGAGACCCTCGACGGGCGTAGCCAAGCCAAGGTGTCAAGTGACCCGAGGACGAGGATGACGGCACAGGAGGCCTGCATTGGCAAGGTCTGCCTCGGGCCGCAGCCCGCCCCTGAGTCAGACCCTCGAGGACCTGGCCCCCTGCGTGCTGGCCTGGAGCTCCTGGACTGCAGCGGTAATTTCTGGAACAGGAGCGTCGAGGTCCTCGAGGCCTTCTTCCACGCCCACCAGTACTGGCCGCAGCTGGTCCTCCTTCAGGAGACGATGCTAACCCAGGAGCGCCTTCCTGGGGCCAGGGCGCTCGCACGCCGCCTCGGCTACACCGCCTTCTTCCATGAGGCTGTGGCCACGGGCCAGTCTGGCCCGAACGCCACGTCGGGCGGCGTCGCGATCTTGGTGAGGGCTGGTCTCCAGGCAGAGGAGTCCGCATGCCAGATCCCTGCGGCCCTGCGCCACCGCCTCATTGGCGTAGAGGTGACGGCGCTGTCGGGCCTCCGCCTCCTGGCCTTGGCTGGGTACTTCCAGCACTGCTTGGGCCCGAGGGGGATCAACCTCGACCTGTTCTCCTCGGTCGCGGACCTAGTGGCATTCTCGCTGGACTTGCCCTGGGTCCTCCAGGCTGATTTCAACATGGAGCCCGAGCCCCTGCAGGAGCTGGGCTGGCCTGCAGCAGTTCGTGGTCAAGTGCTCGGACCCTCCGAGGCGACCTGCTGCGCCCAGGGCATGGAGCACGTCTACGACTGGTTCGTCGCGTCGTCCGACCTGGCCGCGTGCACGGCGTCCTGCGCGACCACACTCAACGACTTCGGGCTGCGCCCGCATTCTCCTGTGCTGCTGCGCCTCCAGGACGTCAGGTGCGATGCCCCGGTCGAGGTGCCCTCCCGTCCTGCTCGGTTTCCAGATGTGGAGGTCAAAGGCCTGCGCTCTCGCGAGGACGCCCTGGCCCAGGCCTTCACTGTCGGCAAGCGCGGGAAGGTGTCGCAGAAGGAGGTTGCTTGGTCATGGGCTCAGGGTTCGCGCCCGACCTGTCTCTCCGCTGCCTTCAGCGAGTGGATCGAGGCGGCGGAGGGCACTCTCACGGGCACCCACGAGATTGAGCCAGGCGACCTGCCGCGCTACCTTGGGCGGGCGGCAGGGCCCAAGACCAAGCGCATGCCCTTCAGCGCGCTGGTGCAGCGCGAGGCCAGGTTGAAGTTCAGCATGCTGACCCACCGCCTGAAGAGCTGCCTAGCGGTCGCCCTCCAGAGGCTTCGGGCCGAGCAGGCCAGCAGGTGGCACCCGAGCCACTCTTGGTGGTATGAGCAGGAGGCGGCGGCGAGGGCAAAGCTCCTGGACGAGGCGACCCAGGAGGTGGCCGGTCTTCGGAGCGAGGCCCTCCCTGGGGCCTCCGACGAGAAGTGGGGCGACCTCGCCTTCCACGCGGGGGTGAAGGGCTGCCCCACGGCGATCGCCAAGCTGCAGTCGTGGCTCCTGGCGTCCCAGAGGCGCGATGCCGCTGAAGGCGCGGCCGCTTGGCGCAGCTGGGCCCAGACGGCGGTGGAGAAAGGGGACCGCCTGGCCCACCGCTTCTCCACGGCGGCTCCCACGCCTGTGGTCAGGGACGCCGACGCTGGGAGGCCGCTCGTCGGCATGGACGCAGTGGACCAGCTCACGCGCGCGCGCGGCAGCGGCTCTGGCTCCAGGACGGCTTCTCCCGCGGAGTTGGAGCCCACAGGTGGGATGTTGGCTCGTGGACGCTGCCGCCCATCACCCCGGAGGCCTTGCAGCAGGCGTGCAAGCGCTACGGCCCGTCTGTGGGGTTGGGCTGCGACAACCTGCACCCTCGCCAGCTCCTTCTGCTGCCAGTGGCGCTCCAGCTTCGCCTGATTGACATCCTCACGGCGTTCGAGGACGAACCTTCTTCGATCGAGGGACAAGTGACGCTCATGGTTTTCATTCCTAAAGCTGATGGAGGGACGAGGCCCATCGCGCTGCCCCCGCTGGCCTTGCGGCTTTGGTCCCGCCTGAGGCAGCCTTGCTGTGCCCGATGGGAGTCAGACCACAGCTTCCCCTTCTTCTGGGGTCGTGATGGCCGTGACTGCGAAAGAGCGGGCTGGATCCACAACTGCTTCGCGGGCTTCGCGATGGCCTCCCCGCATTTCGAGGTGGCCAGCCTGTTCCTGGACATCTGCAAGTTCTACGAGCACGTGCGCCACGACGTCCTCTGGTCGTCCGCCCAGCGCTTCGGCTTCAACCTGAAGCTGCTG
>CAUYUJ010020522.1:118355-133355 GCA_963575745.1 Prorocentrum cordatum | reverse complement strand
TCCATCCTTGGCCACTTTCGTTGGCCGCGCCCCCCTCGAAAAGCTTCGAGATGGGCGTCCAAGGCCCCTGCATCCTCATCGCGCATCCTTGCCATACTCGTTGACTGTACTCCGACCCCACCTATAGGAGGCCTGTATCCTCGGGGCCTCCCTGGACAAGCCAGCGGCGGGGGCGGGGCGTGCAGCCGCTCCGGGGGCCCAGGGCGGGCCGCCGCGTGCGCCCGGCCGGCCGCTGGCCTGGCAGCGCCGCCGCCCCGGCCGGTGGCAGGCCGAGGAGGCCGCCAAGCGCAAGGAGCTGCTCGCGCGCCAGGCCGCGGAGGCTCCCCGGGGGGAGGAGGCGACCAGGCGATGGAGGTGGGCCGGGGGGGAGGAGGAGGAGGAGGAGGAGGAGGAGGAGGGAGGAGGAGGAGGAGGAGGAGGAGGAGGAGGAGGAGGAGGAGGAGGAGGAGGAGGAGGAGGAGGAGGGGAGGGAGGAGGAGGAGGAGGAGGAGGAGGAGGAGGAGGAGGAGGAGAAGGAGGAGGAGGGGAGGAGGAGGAGGAGGAGGAGGAGGGAGGAGGAGGAGGAGGAGGAGGAGGAGGAGGGAGGAGGAGGAGGAGGAGGAAACAGGGGAGGAGGAGGAGGAGGAGGAAACAGGGGAAGAGGAGGAGGAGGAGGTTGAGGCGGACAGCGATGCTGCAATGAGCCCTCCCTCCAAGTTCCCTCTTCAGAGGCCCCTGCAAGAATTTGTTCTCACTGCGGGAAGAGCCCCGTTGGAAGAGAATTTTCTGAACATTTTCAACCGTACCAAAGCATCGTTCCTCGAAGGTCAACGCCGCTTATCAGCCTGATTGTCGCATCTTGACGATCTTGAACCTTGCCAGGACACCGTTCTTGGAATGTCACACCGCGCATCAACGTGCAACGCATCATTTTTGGGAAGTCAGCCATGAGAATCCTTGAGCCTGCTGTGAACTCGTAAGACGGATGTGTGCGGCGCTACGGTGAGAGCCACCTTTCGAAAAAGGAGTCGCCCTCCACACGCGAAGCTCTTGCAATTTATCGCGACGAATGTGCGCAGCGCTAGGGCGAGAGCCACATTTTGAAAACGATCCGCCCTCCATGCGTGAACCTGTTGTTTTGCAAGCTGTTAAGGCGAATGTGCGCGGCGCTAAGGCGAGAGCCACGTTTTGCAAACGACCCGCCCTCCATCCGTAATGCGAATGCGCGCGGCGCTACTGCGAGAACCATATTTTGAAAACGACCCGACATCCATCCGTGAAGTCAGTGCAAGATTTTAACACGAGTATGTGCGGCGCTGGGGCGAGAGCCGCATCTTGGAAGCGGCCCGCCATCCATCCGCGAAACGTTTGCAGATTTTCATCTTAAGGACGAAAGCGATGAGGAGGTCTCAGGCGAAACGAGTGGCCCGCCCTACCGACACGCATCGGGGTGCGACAGGGAGCAGTTCACCGCATCAAGCCTTTCAGAGCCCCCCCCCTCATCCGGTGAAAGTATAACGCACCCGGCACCCTGGAAGCGTTACCTCGGCACCGGAGGAGCCCGCAGAGAGCGCTCGGGGCCAAGCTAAGCCTTGCTAAGCCCTGCTAGCTCCCGCTAAGCCCTGCTAAGCAATGATAAGCCAGGCTCGCCCCCTGCTGAGCCCTGCTAAGCCCTGCTAAGCCCATGCCAAGCCTTGCTAGCCCCTGCTGAGCGCCGCTGAGCGCTGCTAAGCCCTGCTATCCCCTGCTGAGCCTTGCTAAGCCCTGTTCGCTCCACTAAGCTCTACTGAGCCCCTTGCTAAGCTCTACTGTTCTTGCGCGGCGCGCGGCGCGCGACGCGCCGCGGAATTTTGTTTTCTGATTTGTGCGAGGTGCTAAAGATATCGCTCTGCGAAGACGACCCCCTGAAAATATTAAATATTGGTGCGGTGCTAACGATAGCCCCGGGGGGGTTCTTAAAGGCTTACCGGGGCTATTCAGGAGGAGTAGGAACGGAGGGGGGAAGGAGAAGGAGAAGGAGGACGAGGCGGAGGACCAGTGCAAGCCGAAACCTCATCAGCGATGTTGCAAAACAACCTTCCCTCATAACTCCCTCTTCATAGGCTTCTAGAAGGTTTCATTTTCACTGCGGGAAGAGCTCCGTTGGCAGACTCCGTCTGGAAATGCTCAATCGTGCTGAAGCACCACTCCTGGGACGCCAACGCCGCAAATCAACGTAACTTTCGCGTACTGACAGTTTGAAATCGTGCCAGACTACCGTTCCTGGTACTGCAGCGCCGCGAATTAGAGTAGCTGTCGCGTCCTGACATGCCTAGACCGTGCCAACACATGTTCGGGGACGCCAGCCGCAAGAGTTTTTGAAATTGCGTAGATTGTTAGCACGAGTGTGTGCGGCGCTAGTGCGAGAGCCACATTTTGAAAACCACCCGCCCTCCATCCGTGAAGCAGTTGCAAACAGTTGAAACGAATGTGCGCGGCGTTAAAAAGAAAAACACAGTTTGAAAGCGACCTGCCCTCCGTCCGGGAAGCTCTTGCAAACGTTTAAGGCGAATGTGCGCGGCGCTGGGGCGAGAGCCACATTCTGAAAACGGGCCGCCTTCAACCCGTGCAGCTTTTGCAAACTTGTAACCGTGCGCGAGCTGCGATAAAAAAAGATAATCACATTTTGAAAACCACCAGCCCTCCACCCGTGAAGCCGCTGCAACGTTGTGCGACGAACTTGGGCGGCGCGAAGGCGAAGGCCACAATTTGGAAAGCGACCCGACATCCATCCGTGAGGCTGTTGCAAATTGATAGCCAAATTAAACAGCTTGGGGATCACAAGCGTTGAGGAAGTTTCAAGAGAAACGTCTGGCCCACCCTGCCGACATGTTCCGGGGGGCGACAGGGGGGGGGGCATTCATAAGGCAGAGGGCTGGAGGACGAGAAGGAGAGGGCGAAGGGGATATGGAGCGAGAGTGGGAGTGGCAGTCGGGGGAAGAGGAAGGGCAGCCCTGCTCCCGCTCTTGTCCTTCACGTATAGTTTTTTCCTTGTTGCACCCCGAGACTTGTCGGTAGGGCAGGTCGGGCGTTTCGCTGGGGATTCCTCCATCATTTGTGACCCTGGAGCTTCACACGTGCAGCAGCTTCGCGGATAGAGGGCGGGTGGTTTTCAACATGTGGTTCGCCTTGTCGCCGGGCACATTTGTCTTAACCGTTTTCAAGAGTTGCGCGGGTGGGGGACGGGTCGTTTTCAACACGTGGTTCTCGCAGGAGCGCCGCGCACATTTTTTTAAAAAGCTTGCAATGCGTTTCACATATGGAGGGCGGCTCTTTTTTCGAACTGTGGTTATCGCCCCAGTTTCACGGATGCATGCGATTCTCACCTTAGCGCCGCGCGCATTCGCACCAAAGTTTGCAAGAATTTCGCAAATGAAGGCGGCTTCTTTGCAAAACGTTGTTCTCGCCTTAGCGCCGCGAACATTCGTCTTAAACGTTTACACTCGTTTCAAGGATGCGCATGGCTGACATTCTAAAAGTTGCATGTCGGCAGGATGTAGGACTGTCAGGGCGCACCAGTCACGTTGATTCGCGGCGTCGAGGTCCCAGGAAGGCTGTTCTGGCACGGTTCAGGCTGTTTTTGTTGCAGCGAGGCATTCCCCACAGTGGAAATGAATTATTGTAGGGACTTGTGAAGGGGGAGCGTGGAGGGAGGGCGTGCTGCAACATCGTTAGTGCGTTTTGGGTGTGCGCGGGTCCTCTTCATCCTCGTCCTCGTTCCTTTCCTCCTCGTCATTCTCCTCCCTCTCCTCCTCCGCCGCCCCCCCCCTTTTTTATCCCCCCCTTGTCCCATCCTCTTCCATCCCTTTTCCCTTAAAAATAGCTCCTCCAGATCGAATCCATGCACGTGTCGGTAGTGAGGGCCGGGCGTTTCGCTTGAGACTTCCTCACCGTGTGTGATCCTGGAGCTTAGCAGTTGCAGCGGTTTCACGGATGAAGGGCGGTTCTTTTTCAACATGTGGTTCTCGCCCTGGCGCAGCACATTTTTCTAAAACGTTTGCAGCATTTTCAGGGACGGAGGGTGGTTGGTTTTCAAAATGTGGTTTTATTTTTGTGCCGCGCACGTTCGCGCCCAGAGTTCCAATCATTTCGCGGATGGAGGAAGGGCCGTTTTCAACATGTGGTTCTGGCCTTCGTGCCGCGCACATTCATTGTCAAAGTGTGCAAGAGCTTCGCGGATGGATGGCAATTGCTTTTCAGTACGTGGGTTTCGCTTTGGTGCCGCGCACATTCGCTTTCAAAGACCGCAAAGGCTTCCCGGATGGAGAACGGCTCAATGTGGCTCTCGCCTTAGCGCCGCGTTTGCTCGTTTTTATCAAAGTTTGCAACAGCTGCACGGATGGAGGGCGGGTCGTTTTCACAATGTGGTTCTCGCCCTACGCCGCGCACATTCGCTCTAAGATGTTGCACAAGTTGGACGGTGCACTGCGGTTTCTTTTTTTAAGTGTGGCTCTCGCCTGAGCGGTTCGCACATTCGTTTTGACATGTTGCACGAGCTTCACGGATAGAGGGCGATGTCTTTTCAAAATGTGGTTCTCGCCCCAACGCCGCACACATTCGTTCGAACATTTAGTGAGAGCTCCGCGGATGGAGGGACGCTCCTTTTCGAAATGCGAGTCTCTCCGCAGCGCCGCGCGCATTCGTATTGAAAGTCTGCAAGAGCTTTATGGATGTAGGGCGGTTCCTTCTCAAAATATGGCTCTCGCCTCAGCGCCCCGCACATCATTCGCTTCAAAAGTTTGCAAGGGCTTCACGGACGGAGGGCGGCTAGTTTTCAAAAGGTGGTTCTCGCCTCAGCGCCGCGCACATTTGTCTTAAGCGTGTGTCAAGGATGAAGGACGGCTCTTGTTCAGCATGTGGCTCTCGCCTGAGCGCCGCACACATTCAAGCGTGTACAACAGTTGACTGGTTCTTATGGCTGGCGTCCCAGGAAGTAGGGTCCAGCGCGACACAGGACTGACAGGGCGCAACCGTCACGTTTGTGGTGTTGCAGTCCCCAGGATGGTGTGCAGGCAAGATGCACGACCGTCAGGACGCAGCAGGAAAGTGCATTCGCGGCGTTGGAGTCCGAAGAGTGGTCTTTTGGCACGGTTGCTATTTTTCAAACGGTTGATTTCCAACGGGGCATTTCCAGCAAGGAAAAGACAAGGTTGCAATAATCTATGAATAGATAATTCGGAGGGGGTTATTGTAACATCGCTGATGCGTCTTGGATTTACACCAGTCCTCCTCGTCCTCCTCCTCTTTCTCCGCCTCCTCGTCGTTCTCCTCCTCGTCCTCGTCCCCCTCCTCCTCGTTCTCCTCCGCCTCCTTCCCCCCGCATCTCACACGACGGCGGAACGGTGCAGATTCTTGAGGCGAGCTTCCGTCAGGGAGGCGGAATTGAGGAAGGCGGATGGGGGGATGAGGAGAAGGCGGAGGCGGAGGAGGAGGAGGAGGACGAGGAGGAGAAGCGGGAATGTGGAGCGGGGAGGATAAGGAGGAGGGGGAGGAGGAGGACGAGGAGGAGGAGGCGGAGGCGGAGGCGGAGGCGGAGGCGGAAGCGGAGGAGGATGAGGAGGAGGAGGAGGAGGAGGAAGAGGAGGAGGAGGAGGAGGAAGAGGAGGAGGAGGAGGAGGAGAGAAGAAGACGAAGAAGGAGGAGGAGGAGGAGGAGGAGGAGGAGGAGGAGCGGTGGGGGTTCGCGCTGGCGGCGCCGTCATTGCGCCGCCAGCCGAGGCCGCCGAGGAGAAGGAGCGCGCGGAGCGGAAGCGGAAGGCCGAAGAGAAGCGGCGCCAGGAGGAGCCGCCGCCCACTCCCCCCATTCCCGCCCTCGTCGGCGGGGAAGGGGGGGGAGGGGGAGGAGGAGGAGGAGGAGGAGGAGGAGGAGGAGGAGGAGGAGGAGGAGGAAGAGGAGGAGGAGGAGGAGGAGGAGGAGGAGGAGGAGGAGGAGGAGGAGGAGGAGTGCAAACCCAAGACGCAGCAACGATGTTGCAGCAAGCTCTAACCGCTGGGAAATCCGGAGCCGTGCACGAACATCACGTCTGGCACTCTAATTCCGCGAATCAATTTTACTGCCGCGAACTAGCGATTCTGCACAGTGCCAGCACACCATCACTGGGATCCTAACACCGCGAATTCACTTGACTGGTGCGCCCCGTCAGTCCAAGTTCGTGCCGGAGCACCATTCCTGGAACGTGCACCGTACAAGCCTGGTGAGTGGTCGTAGAGTTTTCAGACGAACGTGCGCGGCGCTGACGCCAGAGCCACATTTTGAAAGCGACCCGCCCTCCACGCGCGAAATTCTTGCATTTTTTTTTGTGACGAAGGTGCGCGGCGCTCCGGCGAGCAGGCGAGAGCCACATGCTGAGAGCCGCCCGCCCTCCAGCCGTGAAGCTCCTGCAAGTTGTTGAGACGAGTGTGCGCTGCGCCCAAGCGGGAGCCACATGTGGGAAACCACCCGCCCTCCATCCGTGAGGCTCTTGCGACATTTGAAGACGAGTGTGCGCGGCGCTGGGGCGAGAACCGCATCTTGAACACTGCCCCGCCTTCATCCGCGAAGCTCTTGCAAACTTTGATGGCGAATGTGCGCGGCGCTCGGGCGAGAGCAGCCCTTTTGAAAACCACCCGCCCTCCGTTCGTCAAGCTGCTGCAAAGCATAAGCTCAAGGGTCATAGATGGTAAGGAAGTCTCGGGCGAAACGCCCAGCCCGCCCTACCGACACCTCTCCGGGTGCGACAGACAGGAGATGTTTCTACGGGAAAAAGAATGGAGGCGAAGGATGAGTCGGAGGAGTAGAAGAAGGAGGAGGCGAAGGAGTAGGGGGAGGTGGAGGAGGATGACGACGACGACGAGGACGATGGTAAGGAGAAGGCGGAGGAGACGGAGGAAGAGGAGAAGGAGGAGGAGGAGGAGAAGGAGGAGGAGGAGGAGACCAATCTCGGACGAAGTCTCTCTTGTCGCTTCGGTTCCTAACTTGTTCCTGCTCGCCTCCTTTTCGCTCGGGTGTGGAGTGGTCCTGTGTGCGGCAGTTCCTGGCCTCTCGAGCCTCACAGGGTTTTTCCATGTGAGTTGATGGGCGGTCGCCAGCCCTCCCGTGCAGCCTCGTGCGGCAGGTCTGTGGCACTGTTTGAGGCAGCCGCCGATGGCAGAGGAGGGGGAGGAGGAGGAGGAGGAGGAGGGGGAGGAGAAGGACGAGGAGGAGGAGGAGGAGGAGGAGGAGGAGGAGGCGAGGGAGGAGGAGGAGCAGGAGGAGGAGGAGGAGGAGGCGAGGGAGGAGAAGGAGGCGGACCCGCGCACGCTCGGCGGCGGCGGGCTCACCTCCCGCGCGGCACGGCGGCGGGTCGCGGGCGCGGGCGCTTGCCCCTCCTCGGTCCTCGCCTCTCGCGGCGTACCCTGACGCTGGTGACCGCGAGGCCTTCGCCCTCGTGGTGCGCGGGAGCACCTTGTCGAAGTCCGCTCTGAGAGGCCGCGGGGGCCCCCCGCTCGACCCGGTGGTGGTGCTCGTGCCGCTGCGCTTGCCGTCGGGCTCGAGACATCATGGCTGATCTCGCTTCTCCACCTCCTGGTCCGCCGCCGGGAGGGGGCCCCACTCACCCTGGAGGTCCTCCGCTCCCCAGCGGCGTTCTGCGCACGTGCCGCTCTCGGCGCTGCAGGTGGTGGCATCGGGCTCGATCGCTCCGCCTCCCTCCAGCCCACGTCTTGGCGACCACTGCGCGGGCCCTCCGCATGGCCCTGCTGACGCCTCCGACGCTGTAGCTGATGGTGTTGGGCTCCGTCTTCGCCTCTACGTAGTAGTAGCTAGCATACTTAGGCGCGCGTTTCGCCTCGTACGCCGCAGCCTTCTCTCGCATGGCCCGCCCACACCCCGCGCGTAGGCTGCCGCCTGGCTCATCCTTCACCTCTTGCTGCCACTGCCCGTGTTTCTCGAACGCACGGCTCTGGCTTTCTGGAAGCTGCCACTGTCCGTCCTCCTCGCGCACACAGTGTCCGTCCTCGTGAGGCTACCACCACCCGTCCTCTGCAGGCTGCCACTGCGCGTCCTCCTCCTCCTCCTCCTCCTCCTCCTCCTCCTCCTTCTCCTCCTCCTCCTCCTCCTCCTCCTCCTTTCCCTCCTCCTCCTCCTCCTCCTCCTCCTCCTCCTCCTTCTCCTCCTCCTCTTAGCGCCGCCACTGCCCGTCCTTCTCGCACGCACGGTTCTCGCCCAGCGTCCGCCACTGCCCGTCCTTCCCGCATTGCCCGTCTTTCTCGCGCGCGCAGTTCTCGCCCTCTTGGCGCTGCCACTGCACGTCTCCTTGTGACTGCCAATGCCCGTCCTTCTCGCACGTGCGGTACTGGACCTCTTGGAGTAGAGCTGCCACTGCCCGTTCGCGTGCAGCTGCCACTGCCCGTTTGCCTGAGGCTGCCACTGCCCGTCCGTTTGGCACTCACGGTAGTGGCCCTCTTGAAGTTGCCATTGCCAGTCTTCTCGCACGCACACGGTCCGTCTTCTGGAGATGGCCATTTCCGGTCTTTCTCGCACACACGGCCCTGGCTTGCGCGAAGCTGCCACTGCCCTTCCGCTTCGCACGCACAGTGTCCGTCTTCGTGGAGCTGCGATTGCCCGTCTGCTTGAGGCTGCCGCTGCCCGTCCTTCTCGCACGTACGGTCGGCGCCCCCTCGGATCTGCCACTGTCCGCCCTTGTCGCACGCACAGTACCCGTCGTCGTGTAGCTGCCACTGCCCGTCCTTCTCTCATGGCTGCCACCGCCCGTCACTCTCGCACGCGAGGCCTGGTCCCTCTTGAAGCTGCCACTGCCCGCCGCTCTCGCGCGCACGGTGCCCGTCTCCCTGAGGGCGCCACTGCCCTCCCTCGAGGTTCTGGGCCCCCACGCGCACCCCATCGCTCGGTCCCTCCTCCCGGCCCCGCTCACCCTCGTAGATCTCAGTCCGCGGGAGGCCCTACCAGGGCTGGTGCCGGGGCGCCCCGTCCGCCTCCCAGGCGCAGCCTGCGCTCGGCGCGTCCTCGGCTGCGGCTCGCTGCCCTGGGGGCCACCCTCCGACGACGGCCCCATCGCTCGGTCCCTCCTCCCGGCCCCGCTCCTCCTCGTAGGTCTCCGCCCACGTGAGGCGCTGGTGCTTGGGCGCCCCGTCCGCCTCCCAGGCGTAGCCTGCGGTCGGCGCGTCCTCGGTTGCGGCTCGCTGCCCTGGGGGCCCCCCTCCGGCGACGGGCCCTTCACCACGGCGCGGCCTGCAGCATCCCCACGCGCCGCCGCAGGGCATTCGCGCCTACTCCTGGCGCTGGGGGCGACGGCTCGGCGGGCCCCGCGCCGCGAGGAGGAGGAGGAGGAGGAGAAGGACGAGGACTAGGAGGAGGAGGAGGAGGAGGAGGAGGAGGAGGAGGAGGAGGAGGAGAAACGGCTGAGCAGGAGGAGGAGGAGGAGGAGGAGGAGGAGGAGGAGGAGAAAGGAGAGGAGGAGGAGGAGGAGGAGGAGGAGAGGAGGAGGAGAAAGGGAGGAGGAGGAGGAGAAAGGGAGGAGGAGGAGGAGGAGGAGGAGGAGGCGGAGGAGGAGGAGGAGAGGAGGGTGGAGGAGGAGGAGGAGGAGGAGGAGGAGGAGGAGGAGGAGGAGGAGAGGAGCAGGAGGAGGAGGAGGAGGAGGAGGAGTGGAGGAGGAGGAGGAGGAGGAGGAGGAGGAGGAGGAGGAGGAGGAGGAGGAGGAGAGGAGGCGGGGGTTGAACCGCCCCTCCCTCGGGTGCTCTCTCGCCCCTGCGGTTTCTCTGGAGGGTCAGGGGGGGGGAGGGCCTCTCACCAACCCTCTGAACCCGTTCGTCCTTGTCGTCCTCGCCGCGTCCAGCGCTCCTCCTCGCCGTCGCGGCCTCGCTCTTCGTGCTCCCGAGGCTTCCCCGGGCAGGATCGGAGATGTGTCAGGAAGCTGGGCGCACGTGGCGTTGCCAGCCTGGGCGACGGCCAGACACGCCTGTGGCCGCACGCCTTCCCAGCGCTCGGCCCCTCCGTGGCAGGGCACGCTGGGCCCCCGCGCGTCGTGTCGTCGTCGTCGTCGTCGTGGTCGTCGTCGTCGTCGTCGTCGTCGTCGTCGTCGTCGTCGTCGTCGTCGTCGTCGTCGTCGTCGTCGAGTCGTCGGGGATGCCGCGGTTGGCGTTTTTTTTTGGGGGGGGGCACGCCGAGTTCGGCTTAAATCGGACATGCCCCTCGACAGGAAGAATACTTCAAAATAGCCAGAAAAAATGTGGTGACGATTTATTCATTCTGTTCGAGCGTTTTTCGAATATGTTCTGATTATTTCTTATTTATCGTGCAAAATCCCCCTGCAGGGGGACAGGCCCGACCTAGATTTCGGCCAGGGCTGGGGCCCCGCTGGGGCCCCAACCCTGAGGTGTGTCCCGCTCTCGCCTCGGCCAGTAGCGCCGGCGTCGCGAGCTTCTGCCCGCGCTCGCGTGTGGCCGCACGCCCTCCCGGGCGTGGACGGTTTCCCCCGGGGCCGTAGGTGACCCGAGGAGGAGGAGGAGGAGGAGGAGGAGGAGGAGGAGGAGGAGGAGGAAAGAGGAGGAGGAGGAGGAGGAGGAGGAGGAGGAGGAGGAGGAGGAGGAGGAGGAGGAGGAGATGAGGACGGGTCGCTTGAGCCCTTCGGAGAAACTCTCCACTCGGGCGCTGGGCCCCTCTCCATGGCAGGGCACACTGGCCTTCGCGCGCTGCATCCAGCGCTCGGCCTCCCCTGGCTCCCGTTCCGCCCTGCGTTGGTTCGTTTTCCGACTTGCAGTTGTGTCGGGGATGCGCCCCGAAGGGTGCGAAAACGTAGAGCGGCAGTTTCCGCCTCAGCGGATGTTTCCGCAAAGGTATGGCGGAAGCAGCGACGGCAGAGTAGAGCGGAAGTTGGCATCCAAGGAGCTTGAAAAGTAGGGTGGGCATTTCCGCCCTATTTGCGAAATCGCCCAGAGCAGGGCGGATCTGGAGTCAGGGATGTTGTCAGAGTGTTCTGGGGCGCTCTGGACCGGCTCTGGAACGGCCGCGGCACCCCACGCATCCTCCAGCAACGCTGGATCTCAGAGATCCCCGATTCCCTGACCTGAGATCTGGGAGTTGCAATCTGTTTTACACCGCGCGTTTTCGCCCAGTTTCGGGCCCCAGGACAATCACAGAACGAGAGGGTTCGAAAAATGTCGCAGGAAGATGTGGTCTAGGGCCCCTGTCGCGATTTTTCGATGTTGCAATTTTTGCTGCCGCGTCGGATCTCAAGATGCATCCTCCAGGAGCGCCCGATCTCAGAGATCCCCGACTGGCCCCAGTCCGATGTTGTTCTGGCCATGGCCTCACCTTACGTGGTCGGCTGTCTCGCATCTTCCCGCGCCGCAAGGGCCCCGAGCCCTTCCCCTGCGGCCGCCGTTCGGGCCGATGCAGCCCAGGCAGCCTCCGATATGGCAGCTTCAATCCGCGGCCTTTCAGAGCTCCGGGGGTGCAGGGTTTCTCCGAAGGGCTTAAGCGACCCGTCGTCGTCCTCCTCCTCATCCTCCTCCTCCTCCTCCTCCCTCCTCCCTCCTCCCCCTCCCCCTCCCCCCCTCCCCCTCCCCCCTCCTCCTCCTCCTCCTCCTCCTCTCCTCCTCCTCCTCCTCCTCCCTCCTCCTCTCCTCCTCCTCCTCCCCTCCTCCTCCTCCTCCTCCCTCCTCCTCCTCCTCCTCCTCCTCCTCCTCCTCCTCCTCCTCCTCCTCCTCCTCCTCCTCCTCCTCCTCCTCCTCCTCCTCCTCCCCCCCCTCCTCGGGTCGCCTACGGCCCCGGGGGAAACCGCGCACCGGGGGGTAGCTCTGAGTTCCTGGGGCCCGATCGCGGGCCCTGAAGGCCGAGATCGAGGAGGAACGCCTGGTCTGGGCAGGCTTAAGTCGGGCCTGTCCCTCTACAGGGGGACTTTTCAAAAATAGAGAAAAAATAGTTTGGGGACTATTTTGTTAATATGTTTGGGCATCTTTTGAACATTTTTGGGGGACTTTTTATTTTTCGTCCAAAATCCCCCTGTAGGGGGACAGGCCCGACCTAAGAGCAGGCCCCACCGCCAGAGGTCTCGACACGCGCCCCAGGGGCCGAGGAGTCCAAGAGAAGCGCCGGCATGGCGAACACGGGACCGCCGGAGGTGCCAGAGAGACGAGAGACCCTGCAGCACCCGAGGCCGGCCGGCCCTCCGCCGGGCAGGAGCAAGAGCAGTGGGAGCGCAACTTCCGGAGCCAGTTCGCCAGCGAGGCGCGCCAGATGGAGGAGAATCGGCGGGAGCAGCGGGACCGGCCCCCGCGCCCTCGGCCTCGCCGTGCCTCAGGCAGTGGCGAAGCGTCCTGGCGTGCCTATAGGCTTACCAAACGATGCTCTAAGAACCTCTTGTTGTCTGCACGACATGTTCTTAGAACATGTCTGGCCAGGGGTGTTTTAGTTTAACACATCAGGTGTATGTTCTAAGAACACTGTTTTCGTTCTTAGAACATTTTCGGGTTCTAAGAACACTTCGTGGTAGGCCCATAGAAATGCCGCGACGGTCGGTCCCTGCTCAAGTGCCTCGCGTGCCGCCTCTTTTGGCCGTCCCTGCCTCCCCAGGCGCCCTCGCGCTGTGACAAAGATCGTGACGGGAGGTTGTTCCATATTTTCGGGCTCCGGGGGCCCTTCCCCGGCCTCGGGGCCGCCAAAAACCGATCCAGGATGGAAAACTGGTCCCGGGGAAAGGGTCCAGACCTCTGAGGGTCGACGCCGTGAACAAAAGTCACGACGTCGGGGGTCTGGGCCTCTCGCCGCCTCTTTTGGCCGTCCCTGCCTCTGGATCCGCCGTCCTTTGCTTGGCTCTCTGGCGTCAGGCTGTGTCGGAAACACTTCGAAATGGGTGCGAAGAAAAGTGCACGGGACGGAACCTCCCACCTCGGAAGAGTCGGGCGGACATTTCCGCGAAGGTGATTTTTCGGCTTCCGGGGGGTCCTCGCTAGATTCTAGGCCTCCTAGATGGGGTCGGAGTAGATGGGGTCGGAGGATCGCCCCGAATCGTCGATGCATCGCCGATGCGGCTCGATGTGCAGCCCGATTTGCTCCACGTCGACGTCGCCGATGCCTCGCCCACGTCGACGATGCATCGCCGGTGCATCGCTGATGCATCGCCGATGCATCGCCGATGCATCGCCGATGCATCGCCGATGCGGGGCGATCCTCCGACCCCATCTACTCCGACCCTATCTAGGAGGCCTCTATAGATCCTGGGACGATCAAGAAACGACGCAGGACGAAAAGCCGGCCCCGGGAGAAGGCTCGGGGCCCGGAGCTGAAAAGATCAAGACGTCGGATGTCTGCGCTCCCCCCCGCCGGAGAGCTCCCTCCTGGTCTCCCCCTAGCCCAGCTGCGGATCCGCCGGATACCTGGGGCGAGTTCGCAAGCAGAAATTCAGAGGCCAGCAACATATGTACACGTACGCGGTTAGTTTCCCCTGGAGTGCGTGTCAACGCGGACGTTCGTGCAGGTAACACCGCTGAGGGCGTACATGTACATATGTCGTTGCTCGCCCAGAAATGGTCTAGACATCTCTGGTGGTTTGCGCGAAATGGTCTTTAGAACATTTTTGTCTGCCACCACCCACCAAACCACCCCAACTCAACCCGAAGGCCTCCATTTGGGGGGGTCGGGGAACACTGACAAAAACACATGGAACACGCACCCCCCCAACCCGAGATTCTGGTCAAATGTGGGTCTTCGGGTTGGGTTGGGGTGGTCTGGTAGGTAGTCAGTCTGAGACCGTCATGTTTACATCAGGTTCACGTTCTCAGAATCTGGTTCTTGTTATTTATATTAGGACATCTAGCAGCATTTCGTGGTAGGCCTTCAGATGCGTCAGCGATGTTGCAATACGGCCTCCCGTCCTAGGTGCCCTCAATCATTTCTCGAGCCTTCGTCCCGCTCGAAGAGGCGCCCCAGTCGAAAGACCAGCACCGTGTGGGCCTGCCATTCAGACGAGAGCCCTAGACGTTTCAAAAGTAGCACGTTGCCCTGCACCCTTCCAGCGAGTAATTAGTAACGCGCAGAGGCATGATGAATCACACCCGACAAAAAACCCAAGCAGTGGATGGTTTGATCGAAAAGGAGATCGACCTGGAACCCGGGAACCCGGAACCCACCGAGATCGGCCCGGAACCAATAACCAGGAACCCGGGAACCCGGAACCGGGAACACGGGAACCCAGCCGGCCACCAACAGCGGCGGGAAGCTTTCGCCAAATCTTTCAATTTCTGCTAGGACCCCTTCAGTGCAAGCACTGATTCGGGAATGATCATACAGGTCAAAGAGGTGTCCAGCGAGGCCCCCGTTGGGGAAGGGCTGGCCCATCGGCGTAGCCCCTGTGCTGGTTTGCCCTTGTGGAAGCGAACCCTCTTCTCTGAGGCCTTCTGTGGAGCTCTCCGTGGGGCCATGAAACGTTTGAGGAAAGTGCCGAAGGAAATGGGACGGCGCCGTGCGGACCCTCCCACTGGGGCCTTCTGTGGAGCTCCCGATGGGGGGTATGAAGCGTGCTAGGGGTGTGTCGAAGTAGGTGGAGGGGCGGCGCGCAGACCTTCTTACGACGACCTTCGGTGGAGCTCCCGGAGGGGCCAGGAAACGTGTGAGGGATGTGCCGAAATAGGTGGGGTGGTGCTGTACGCACCTTCCCACAGGGGGCGTTCGGTGGAGCTCCCTCCGGGGCCACGAAACGTGCGAAGGGTGCGCCGAAATAGTAGCGGTGGCGCGATGCGAACCCTCCCGCTGGGGCCTTCGGTGGAGCTCCCCATGGGGCCACGGCGCGCGTGAGGGGTGCGCCGAAGTGGGCACGGTGGCGTCGTGCGGGCCCTCCCACGGGGGCCTCCGGCGGGGCTCCCTATGGGGCCACGGAGCGCGCGAGGGGGCCTTCGGTGGAGCTCCCTACGGGATCATGACACCATGTGGCGGGTGCGGCGGCATGGGTGGGGCGGCGCCCTGCGGGCCCTGCCCCTGGGGCCTTCGGCGTAGCTCCGTATGGTGAAG
>CAUYUJ010020522.1:70855-113355 GCA_963575745.1 Prorocentrum cordatum | reverse complement strand
CCCCGTCCCTCCGCCACAAGAGGGGGGTGCAGTGAGGCTAGCGAGGTGAAGCGGGGGGAGAGAGGCTGCGAGAAGGAAGCCAGGATGGAGTGAAGGTTGGATTTTGTTGGGCCTTATGTCGGCAGGCACGTCAGATGAAATAGCATATTTCGAGGGTGAAAACGCCACGCAGTGACTCATTGCATAGCATAGCTGACGTGCGCGTAGTCGCCGTGTGCTGTGGCCGGTGGGCATCCAGTTTCCGCTGCCGTCGGAGAGGTGAGTCTGGAGTGCGAATACCGAGCTGTGCTGTTGCCGATGCTGTCGGTGAGTGCGTACGACTAGGCCGAAGGGTAGTGCCGAGGTGCTCCTCCTGCGTCTCCTCCTCCTCGTCCTCCTCCTCCTCCTCGTCATCACTATCATCATCATAACCACCGTAAGTATAATCATCATCAGCACCAGCATCATCACCATCCTCATCATCATCATCATCATCATCATCATCATCATCACCATCATCATCATCATCATCATCATCATCCACATCCCCATCCTCAACCTCATCCTTCTCCTCATCCTCCTCCTTCTCCTTCTCCTCCTCCTTTCTCCTCTCTGGCACCTGTGCCACTGGGGCCCCTTCCCAGGAAAACAGGCGGGTAGCAGCCCGCCCAGTCGTCACCCTTGTTTGCCCGTAGGGGGCCAAGGGGAGAGAAAATTGCTCTCGTCGCCAGCGGCCACCCATGGAGTGGGTGGTGCGTAGGTTGGGCGTCGGAGCACGGACTCCGGCGCCCCCTACCCCGAACAGGGCGCGCGGAGCACGGTCGCCTTGCGTGCCCTGTTTCGCGCACTTAGCACGCCGCGGGGGCATGGCCCTGGACCGTTGGCGCTGCTCGCCTGCTGGCACTCCCCTGTTGGGGAGGTGCTCGGGCTCTTTTCCCTTCAGTCGGGCCCGTGCCCGAGTCGCCGAGCTATGCCCCTGGCGCGTGTGACGCCGCGCTTGTTGAAAACAACTCAAGTTTATCCCTGTCCTAGTCCTCTCTCCTCCTCCTCTCTCGCCTCTCTCCTCCTCTTTTCTTTTCCTCCGCCGCAGATCCCCCCCCCGCGGCGGCGGCGGTGGCGGGCCTCGTCCCCGCGGCGCGCACGGGAGGAGTCGGCGGCGCAATCCGAGCCTTGCCCTGGCCGATCCACGACGCAGGCAGCTCGATGAGTGGCGGGAGCCGGGCCGATTTTTGAAAAGCGCTGGGTTTGTTTATTCGCCCGTGTTCAAGATCGCCGTGTTCTTTCCGTTGGGGGCGCCGTTTCTGCTGCGTTCTCAAGTCTGGGAGCGGCCCGTGGCCGTGACCCACCCTCTCATTTCCCCATTTGTACGTTTTTAAAGTCGCGGCGCCACCTGCTTGACGTTCACACCCCAGGGGGTCGTGTTTAGAACGCGTTGGTCGAATCGACGGCGAGAAGTGGGACGTGGGGGAACAAACGTTCCCGGCGTTTCAAAGTGCAAGTACGGTGCGGGGGTAGGTTTCGGATTCGTCGAACACGTGGCGAAATCCGAACCCCACCCCAGCCTCCCATCGATTCAGGAGAATCGATGCTTGGCGGTGGCAGGGTTCGGATGAGGAGCATCGATGGTTGGCGCGGGTAAGGTTGGGACGTCGCCGCCCGAGGCCCCCCCTTGCCTTGCCGCCGCACAGCGCGCGCGCCCCACAGGCGCGCGAGCGTGCCGACCGCGAGCGCCGCGCCGCGGAGTACGAGAACGAGGCGCGCGCCCCTGCCCGGGGGGGGGGGGGGGGCGGGGCGCGCGCGCGCGCCCGCGCGGGGGCTGCCTCGGGGCGCCGCCGCCGCCGCCGCCTGCGGGGGTGCGCTGCGGCAGCGGAGGGGCGCGGGGCCCCAGAGCCGCGCAGCGACGCACCGCGCGGCGGCCCCGAGACCCCCGAGAGAGCAAAGGTGAGGCACCTTTCCGTGGGCAGTTCCAGGCCTCCCAGATGGGGTCGGAGCGGCTGGGGTCGGAGGGCCGCGTCGCAGCGCGAATCGAGGATGCGGCTCGATGCGGAGCCCGATCTTCCCCGCGCCGACGTCGCCGATGCGTCGCCGATGCGTCGCCAGGTGCAGCGGTGATGCATCGCAGCTCCTCGGACCCTCAGCTGGGAGGCCTCCGGCAGAAGAGCACCTGCTTGGGCCAGCGGGCGCCAGCGAGCCTTGTGAGCAGGTGCGTAGGCGCCGGCCGGGCCACGGTCGGGCCACGGGCATGGGGGAACGCGGGGGGAGCAGAGGTCAAGGGAGGAACAACCACACGGACCCGGCAATTGGCGCCAGCCGTCCGATGCACGGGGCGCCAGCCGTGGTATGCTGCCGCGCATGGTGCGCGTGGCCGCCAGCTGGGGCACTCTCGATGTTCTCCCCTGAGTCCCTTCAAGGGGGTAAAAACCACCGGGACCCGAGCGAGCAGAGGGGGCCAGAGCAGGAGGAACGGCATGTCTAGCATCATATGCGTTTCTCCCACTGAGCTCGGGGAGGGGCCTCGTCCGACAGAGGGCTCTGCGCAGCAGAGGGGGCCTGTCAACGAGGAGGGGCACGTCGTAAGCAAAAACGGCATGTGGGGGGGGCCTTGTCTGACAGAGGGTGCTGCGGAGAAGCGTTTACGAAACGGCCCTGGGCGTTTACTGGGCAGCCCTGCCCTGCTCGATTCCTGCCCTGGGTGCGTTTGCGAAACGGCCTCTCTCTTGTCGGGGTGATTCTTTTGTGGGTGGATTGTCTGCCCTCTGACGGGGGGGTGAGGAGACAGAGCCGCTCAGATCGTGCAGGACCGTCGCGGGCGTGCGGGCGAGGCGCAGGAGGGAAGCGACCAGAAACACGGCACAGCTGCGCCATTTCTCGGAATTCCGCGCGGGTTTCCTTGGCCCCCGGCGTCGCGTTTTTTTTTGTCACCACGTCGACCCCCAGAGGTTGGGACCCTTTCCCCGGGATCGGTTTTTCGTCCCGAGCCATTTTCTGACGGCCCCGAGGCCCAGGAAGGGCCGCCCGGAGGCCGAAAATGGCCACAGATTTCCCGCCGCGTTTCTGGTCGCAGCGCGAGGGGGTCCGGGCTCTTGGATCGGCGGTGGACCCCGCCCCCTTCCCCTCCTTCCTCGCCGCCAGGGGGGCCTCGAGGAAGGAGCTGGGGTGCCGCTGCATGGATCCAAGGGAGGAAAAACCACCCGGACCGGACCATTGGCGTTTGCTAAACGGCCTTGGGCGTTTACTAAACAGCCACTCCCTGTTCGATTCCTTCTCTGGGCGTTTTGCTAAACGACTTCGCGCGTCGGGGTGGTTCTTATGGGGGTGGATGTTTTGACCTCCAATGGACAGAGGTGGGCGTCTGGGTGGCCTTTCGCAAAGAGATAGGTCTGCTCGGCAAGCGACGCCCCAGAAAAGCCGCTGGGCGTAAGACGTGAGAAGAACACAGCCTCGGAGCCGCGCGCCGTGCTGGCACAGGCCGGGCGCCCTCCGCCAGCTTGCCTCCAGAGTTGGAGTGCCTTCAGGAGTCGAGTGAAGTCGGGCATGTCCCCCTACAGGCGGATTTTGGACGAACAAATTGTCAAAACATGCACCCTAATGGTCAAACATTGTCAAAGGATCGTCCCCAGAGTCAGAGTGAGGGGGCCGAACGGTCATTCACTGTCCATGGGTGCGTGGCTGATGTGGAATTCCGCGGTGCGGATTCTTCTTGTTGTTGTTTGTTGTTGTTGTTGTTGTTGTTGTTGTTGGTGTTGGTGTTGGTGTTGGTGTTGGTGTTGTTGTTGTTGTTGTTGTTGTTGTTGTTGTTGTTGTTGTTGTTGTTGTTGTTGAACATTATTACTTCTAAAGAATAATTATTGTTGGGACCCCTGGTGCACGACCCCCCCGCCGCGCCTAGGCCGCAGCCTCATTTTCATCATTTTCGTGAGGAAGTCTCAGGCAAAACGGGGGAGTCCGGATCCGGTTGTGTTGTTACGATCGGTTTTCCCTTGCAAAAAATAAGCTAAAGTGGACATTTCTTGTTCTAACATAACCAAACTTCAAGAATCCCTTGCAAAAAATAAGGTAAAGTGGACATTCGCGCGCGCAAGACGAAATCCTTCCAAAACCTTAGTGTTCGTAGCGATTTTAACATAAAAACATCAAAAAACCAATGGTTTTTCAACAAAAAATTGTCAAAATCTCATCCCGCGCGCTCTTGCGGATTCGTAGGAAACCCAACACTTTTTAAACATTTCTGTCAAACGGGCTTTTGCGAGCAACTTTTTCGAACTTCTGCAACAACGGTTGCGCACCTGCCAGGGCCATCATCCCTGTCAAATAATACCATGCGGGACACATTCGTTTTTTCTTCGCGCGCGCACGCCGTCGTCGTCGGCCGCGGGGCCCTGAATAGTAGCCACGGTCGTCCGCATGCCACGAAGTGAAGTGTCCGAACGTCATAGGGCGGGAAGCTGGGTGTGGGTGGTGGCGAAGAGTCGTTTGGAAATTTGGTAGAGCTTGAACCGGCCCCCCCACAAAGTGGGGGTATTGCCCGCCTCCTATGAAAACCCTGGCACTGGTGAGAACGGAGTGTCCCCACGTGCTAGTAATTGTTGTTGTTGTTGTTGTTGTTGTTGTGTTGTTGTTGTTGTTGTTGTTGTTGTTGTTGTTGTTGTTGTTGTTGTTGTTGTGTTGTCGTCGTCCCACCCGCAACCCGCCCCGCGACCCACCCGCGACCCACCCCGCGACCCACCCCGCGACCCACCCGCGACCCACCCGCGACCCACCCGCGACCCACCCCGCGACCCACCCCGCGACCCACCCGCGACCCACCCGCGACCCACCCCGCGACCCACCCGCGACCCACCCGCGACCCCCCCGCGGCCCACCCCGCGACCCACCCGCGACCCACCCGCGACCCACCCGCGACCCACCCGCGACCCACCCGCGACCTACCGCGCGACCCACCCGCGACCCACCTTCGACCCAAACCACGTTCAAGGTACAAACCACAATTTTCGGCGCCTGCGGCGGGCTTTTTTGCATTCCTTCCAAGTGGGGAGCCCGCGACACATCCCGTGACCAACTCGCGACCAACTCGCGACCAACCCGCGACCCAAACCACGTTCAGGGTACAAACCACATTTTTCGGCGCCTGCGGCGGTCATATTTTGCATTCGTTTCAGGTGGAGAGCCCGCGGCCCACCCGCGACCACGTTCAGGGTACAAACCACATTTTCGGCGCCTGCGGCGGGCATCCTTTGCAGTCGTTCCCTGTGGAGAACCCGCGGCCCACCCGCGACCCAAACCTCGTTCCGTGTACGAACCAATTCTTTAGGCGCTTGCGGCGTGCTGCTTTTGCATTCCTTCCAGGTGGAGGTGGAGAGCCCGCGACCCACCCGCGACCTAAACCACGTTCACTGAACAAACCAATGCCGCACAAGCGCGGCGGCGGATTCTTGCATGCCGTCTGAGCCCGCAAGGACCTCTTCACGCCCCGCACATCCACGCCAGCCCGTCCAGCAACTTTGCCCTGGCGAGTTGCCTTGATCAGAGAAGGCGGGGAGCATAAAGTGGAAAAAAGGATTGCGTTGCAGTTATCTTGGGAAAGGAGGGGGAGGCAGGATGAGTAAACAGGGGACGAGGAGAACGTGGAAGAAGAGAGGATGTAAGGAGAACGTGGAGAAAGAAAAGGAGGAGGAGCAGGAGGACGAGGGGGAGGAGGGGGAGGAGGGGGAGGAGGAGGACGAGGAGGGGGAGGATGGGGAGGATGATGATGATGGACGATAATGGGAGGACGATGAAGGAGGCCGATGAGGGGGAGGACGACAATGGGAGGACCATGATGAAAAGACGAGGGGGGGAGAGGGAGGACGAGGAAGAAGAGGAGGGAGGAGGATGACGATGACGATGAGGACGAGGAAGAGGAGGAGGAGAAGGAGGAGGAAGAGGAGGAGAAGGAGGAGGAGGAGGTGGAGGAGAGCGCCATCGACAAGGAAGGTGGGGGCCACGAGGTCCGCCGGCTCGACGACGCCCGCGTCGCCCGCGCCCGCCCCCTCACTCTTATCCGCAATTGCGGGGTGCTACGTATTCTTCTTACTATTTGTGACCTTTCCTTGCGTAGAGGGACACGCCCGACTTAAGAGTCGAGTTGGAGTGCCCCCAGGGGGGCATCACCGCGCGGTCCGTCACCGCACGGCCCCGGGGGGGCCTTGGACGCCTCGGTCGCCCGAGACCGCATCGGAGAGCGACCCGAGCGCGTGCCAGGCGGGCCCAGGCAGGATGGCGTCGTGAGCACAGCCGCTCCAGGCCTCCCAGATGGGGTCGGAGGAACCAACACACCCTGCGGAAAAGCATACACACTGTGGAAACAACACACCCTGCGGAAACAACACGATGGAAAAGCACACACACATACACTTTGGAAAAGCACACGCGCACACACCTTGGAAAAAAACAACACAATGTGGAACACACACACATACAAACACACACACATACTGCTGACAAAACAAGCACACTGTGGAAAACATAGATGGGGTCGGAGGATCGCGCCGCATCGCCGATGCATCGGCGATGCATCGGCGATGCCGCTCGATGTGGGGCCCGATTTTCTCCACGCCGACGTGGCCGATGCATCGCCGACGTATCGATGCATCGGCGATGCGGCTCGATGTGGGGCCCGATTTTCTCCACGCCGACGTGGCCGATGCATCGCCGACGTATCGGCGATGCGGTGAGCTCCGTCGACACCTTCACTTCGGACCCCATCTTGGAGGCCTTTAGTCACGGTGGACAGTTTATTCATATTTTCGGACTGGGGGCCCTCGCCAGGCCCTGGGACCGCCAAGAGCAGCTCAGCATGAAAGACTGGCCCTCGGGCAAGGGTCGGGACGTCGCGGGGTCGTATTGAGAAATCAGTACGTCGCATGTCTGGGGAGTTAGCAGCGCGGGTGGTTGGTGTTACCATGGTCGAGTTTTTGTTGAACACAGGGGCCAAGCATGATGTCACGTGCAATGCGGTCTGGTCTTCCGTGGGGGCCGGCTTCCACAAGCTGCAGGCGTTGGCCGTCGAGCTGCGAGGCCGGGAGTCGTGAGGTCGGGAGAGGCAGCAGCGTCGAACTGAAACACCGAAGCGGTTCGCTTGGGAGGGGTGCGAGAAGGACAGGAGACACCATCGGCGTCACCCCAACATACTTTTACAATATGTGCGTCGCCCCCCAGGGGCGACGCGCGCACCGATAGATCTCACAGTATATGCGTCGTGGCGGGCGCTTTCTGGCCGCACCGCCTGGGAAAGGATATACTAACTACAAGATGGGTATACTATATGGTCGGCTCGGACGCGCGCTTCCAAGGAGGACATATAGTACTAGTATGCCTCTGTGCGTCCCACACCAGGGCATCGCAAAAACCAGGGCTCCGGAAAACTCGGGGGCCTCTGGGGGGTTCTTGGGACCATCTTTGGGAGAAGGCTCGAAATATCAGTTCTTATTTCCCCTCTTGGGCTCTCTTGGGACCTTCTTGGGGTTCTCTTGGGCCTTCTTAGGGGCCCCTAGGGCCGTGTCAGGGCTCTCTAGGGCCGTCTTGGGGTCATCTTGGGGGCCTCATCGGCCGTCTTGGGACGATCTAGGGGGCCCCTTGGCCGTCTTGGATGCTGTCAAAACAGAAAGGGTGACTATGCTAAAAGAGAGGCGTTTCCCGAAGAGAATGAAGACGATTGTTGCCCGTTGGGGTCTTCTCGGCGGTCTGGGAGCTACATCGGGTAACAACTAGATGTTACCCGAGGTGAGACATTTACGGGTTGTGAGCCGCCCCATAATGCATTCTATGGGGCACAGCTCTCGAGAAGCTCTGCCCTACAAGTCTTGGCCACTCGGTGACAGCCTCGCAGTGGGCTGCGACTTGCTCTCTGTCTCGCGCCGCCTTCCGGGCGTTCTGAGGGTCGCTGCTGTCCTCATGGCCGCCAACACTCAGAACAGTCCTTTTATAAACTGTGGAGCTGCAGAAGTAGCAGGACCGAGGGGCCGAGGGGAAGGTTGCGAAGGAGGAGGGAGGAAGGGAAGGAAGAGGAGGAGGAGGAAGAGCAGGACGATGACGAGGGGGGAGCTTTTTGTTTGCAAGCTTTCGAGTTGCACGAGCACGCGCTGGAAGGAGGATGGGGGAGGAGGAGGAGGAGGACGGAGGAAGGAGGAAACGTCCGCAGATGTTTTTGTCCTGGCCGCGGCTCCCCAGAGGTCTGGACCTCTTCTCTGGGAGCAGTGCTCCATCCAGGATCCCATTTTGATAGCCTTTGGGCCCCCAGGGCCCGAGAGGGGCCGACACAGGGGAACCACGCCAGGATCGAAACAGTCACAGGAGGAGGAGGGGGAGGAGGAGGAGGAAGAGGAGGAGGAGGAGGAGGAGGGAGGAGGAGGAGGAGGAGGAGGAGGAGGAGGAGCAGGAGCAGGAGCAGGAGCAGGAGCAGGAGCAGGAGCAGAGGGGGGGAGGAGAGCAGGAGCAGTAGCAGGGGAAGCAGGGGAGGGGGGGAGGAGGGAGGAGGAGGAGGAGGAGGAGGAGAGGAGGAGGGAGGAGATCTTGGGTGAACGAGGGCCGATCCTGAAGCGGCGGCGGCCTCCTCCGCGCGTCTCCTCCGCGGCGGCCTCCCCGGCGGCCTCCCCGGCGAGGCAGGAGGGAGGAGGGAGGGGAGGAGGAGGAGGAGGAGGAGGAGGAGGAGGAGGAGGAGGAGGGAGGAGAGGGCGAGGAGGGCGGAGGATGTTGGAGCATGAGGACAAGGGAGGAGGAGGAGGAGGAGGAGGAGGAGGAGGAGAAGGAGGAGGAGGAGGAGGAGGAGGAGGAGCATGAGCATGAGCAAAAGACGAAGTCTTACACATAAGAGACACCCACTGAGCATCTCCAAGTAGATGAGGGATTGGCAGGAGACGTACACGGCCAAAACCGTAGAGATTGACAAAGTTCAGCTGAGGTGAAATCGGTTCGATGCGGTCCTTATTGAATGATGAAACGACTCATCACTGGTCATCGGGCAACCCCCAACAGAGATCGCGTCCTCCACAGACAGCCCCGCAATATCAATTCCCAAAACCGTACCCGCGTACGAAAACGAATTGACCTCTTGACCTCTTCCAAGCCTCTGTGACATCAAACGCATTGACCATACACACACACACATAAGGCCAGAGAGCGACAGTGGACACGGCCGGATGGGGAGAAGGTGCCACAAACTCCCATTGTATACCACGAGCCACCACTCCAGCACAACGCTTGAAATACGCCCCAGGTAGCAGGCGGGTGGGTCAATGCCAGCGGCTGCCCCCATCGACCCTGCACATGGGGCGGATGTCCTCCACTCGCCTGAAATTCGCCCAGACTGCAGGCGGGTGGGTAAATGCCAGCGGCTCCGCCCACTGCTCCTGCTGCCTGGGACGGACCATGAAATCGATGCACAGGAAAGTTTGAAGACTCAGATACAAAAGGGCCCAGTCTGCACCCTGTCAGCACGAAAGCGACGTGGACGAAGTAAAACAGAAAGTCACACGTGGCCAGCACCGATGAGGAAGTTGCCAAGGAAAAAGTGCCTGCATGAATTTTTCGTGGTGCTGTCTTAGTCTTAGCCGACACATCGAGAACAGCAAGACCCACACCAGCGAATGCTGCAGGATCTCCAGGTTGCCACGAGCACGTCGCGATGAGACGCCGAAAGTGGCTGCATGACCAGTTGGAGCTAAAAAGGGAGGGGGGCCGCCCGGTCGCGCGCCGCTTGTGCTTGAGGAGGAAGAGGAGGAGGAGGAGGAGGAGGAGGAGGAGGAGGAGGAGGAGGAGGAGGAGGAGGAGGACGAGGAGGAGGAGGAGGAGGAGGAGGAGGACGAGGGGTCGATCGAGGATCCTGGCCCGGCGGCGACCTCCGCGCGCAGCCGCTGCGGCCCTTTTGGCGCGCGGTGGCCGGGCGCGCGCGGAAGGGGGGCCGGCCGTGCGCGCGGGGGCGGCCGCCGCCGGGAGGTCGGGAGGATCGAAATGGGTACGGAGAGACACAACAAGGATTAAGTAGGGCATGTCCCTCTACAGAAGGAGTAGTCAAGAAATAATCGGAAATTCGTGTGGGGACGGCTTTCTGTTAGTTTTGATTTTATTAGGTGTATGTTAAGACGACGCTTCCTTTTTCTTCCAAAATACGCCTTTACGAGGACACGCCCGACCTAGAACAAGGATTCACGCGAAGCATGTTGGTAAAAACGGGTTTTGCAACCCCAGACCCCCTCGCGTCGTGGAAAAATCACGACGGCCCGGGGACAGGGTCCAGAGCTCTGCGGGTCGACGTCGTGAAAAAGTCACGACGTCGGGGGTCTGAGTATGTTGGTCACAACGTGACAACGGGTTTTGCAACCACGCCCAAATCAGCTCTGGAGGCGAGGGAGGAGGCCAAGACGTGGGGAGGAGCGGGAAGGTGGGGGACAGTGCGCGAGGCCGCAGAGGGAGGCGGCAAAGGCCGACAGCAGCTCCTGCGCATCTTGAACGGGACTCGCTGTCCGCGCCGCCGCGGGCGCTGCCCTCGGAAGGCAAAGATTTAGTTGGGCCTGTCCCTCTACAGAAAGAATTGCGCAAACATTGTCAAAACATGGTCTGGGGAAGATGTTTTGCATATGTTTGAGCATTTTCTGCTTTTGGGTGATTATTTTTTCGTCCAAAATCAGCATGTAGGAGGACACGCCCGGCCTAAGACAAAGAGCTGCCTGCCCAACGGCGGCCGCTGTGGGTCTTCGACCACACGTGTGGTCGGGCATTGTGCCCAGTTTTGCCGTACTCGCTGCCCGCGCCGCCGCGGACGGCTGTCCATGGAAGGCAAAGAGCTACCTGCCCAGCAGCGGCCGCTGTGGGTTTTGGACAACATTTGTGGTCGGGCACTGTGCCCATGTTTGCCGTACCCACTTCGGGCGTCCAGAGGGCAGGAGGCTCACAGCGGTCGTGGCAGACCCCTGCCAGACAGAAGAGTGCACGCCGGTCGTTGGAAGCAGGTACCCCAGAGATCCGACGCTCAGAGACCATGGGAGCGGCGGGTTTGGGCCATTTTCGGCTCCAGGGGCCCCCACTGGGCCTTGGGAGCGTCAAACAGCGACTCGGGACGAAAAACCGGCCCTGGGGAAGTGGTCCAGACCTTCGGGGCCCACGCATCGAAATAATTGGAGCAGCCGGATGTCTGGGATTTCTGGATTCCCAGATCCCAATTTGATTGAGGCGCCTTCCTATTTCAAGAGTCGAGCGGTTTTCCCTCTTCCCTCCTCTTCAGGGGGCGGGCGGAGACCCAACCTACTTTCAACGCCTTCCTACTTGATGTTTCTACCGGCATCGGGTTGGGAGGATGAGGTTGGGAGGCGGGATCATATCATCAAGATTGCCGCGCATGTTGAAGTTGCTTATTACACAGCCGTTCCCTGTATCTTCCCAACCCCTTCCTCCCAGCATGATCATTTCCTTTCTCACCCTGAGATCCTGGCGTCTCGAAGTGTGGCCCTCGTAGTGGTGAAAGAGCCGTCGAAAGCATTTGAATGTGGCACCCCGCAGTTGTGGATGCGAGTGCGGGGCCGGGCGCGAGTTGGGTCGCGGGGTGGGTCTCGGGTGGGCCGTGGGTGGGTCGCGGGGCGGGTCGCGGTTGGGTCGCGGGGCAGGTCGCGGGTGGCCGACCTCTGACACCTTGGCGTCTCAAGTTTGAGCCAGCCGCCGCTCAGTAACCGCTTACATACGCCGTCACTCGCATGACAGCTTGTCCACGTCGCAGTAGCTTGCTGGCTTCACGACCGAGTCGCCGAACTTGTCATCGTGAAAGAAGAGATATCTTGGCGTCTCAAAGATTTACCTGCCTTGATACGTCCGTTCTGAAACGCAACACGTACCCTGTTAAAAACGTCTGTGTCAACACTGCGTGTTGGTTCAGCATGTGCTGGTCCACGTGTGGGCGAACGTATCGCGCCAAGCGCACGTGTTGAGTCTCCGTGACAACACGCCACGTGCTGCGTGTTGCGTATCGGTGCAGCTGATATCTAGGCGAATCAACATGCTGTTCAACTAGTTGTATCACGTTGGAAAAAAGGAGCCAGGCTGTCGCTTCAAGGCCGGCCTCATTTTTGGTCCAGACGGCCACGCTCCCATGTCACAAATCCACTGAGGTGCGCATGGCCATGCTCTCGCCCTTGTCCCGCCTGTCAGCGTTCCAAGGAATCCCTAGCAATATGTTCAGGAATGCAGGAATGCATGTTTTTACTCGACGACCTTCTACTCCTCGACCCGCCTTTTCACCTTGCGTATTCCTAGGGTGCTCTACTGGGGTAGGTTCGAGTCGCTTTCGCCCAGTTTCGGGGCCCCAGACCCTCCCGTATCGATCCAGCGAGAAAAAAACGGCTCAGAAAGAGGGGTTCCAGGGCTTTAGTCCCAGGGGCGACGCGCGCACCGAGAAATCGTAAGTATATACGTCGTGGCCGGCGTTTTCTGGCCACGCCTCTCGGGTAACGATATACTACAAGATGGGTATACTATATGTTCGGGTCGGACGCGCGCCTCAAAGGAGGACACATAGTATTACTATGTCTCTGTGCGTCCCATGCCATTTCTCGCAACGTCGGTTCTCAGGGAGAAGGGGGGGCGTCTTTATGTGGGCCGGCGCGGATCCTCCTCCTCCTCCTCCTCCTCTTCCTCCTCGTCCTCCTCCTCATCCTTCTCCTCCTCCTCCTCCGCCTCCTCCTCCTCCTCTCACGTGGTCTCCCCCGCCCCCCTCCCTCCCTCTCCTGCTCCCCCCTCCTCTCATCTTCTCTGCCGTACCTCCACCTTACACGTAGCCCAATACAACAGTCAACCACTTCCACGCCTCCCTCCCCTCCTCTCCCCTGCCTCCCCTGTTTTTTTCTCCTCTATCCTCCCCTCCTCCTCTCCTCCCATCTCCTTTATTCGCCCCCCCCCCCCGTCCTCTCCCTCTCCCCCACCCCCCCTTTTTCCCCTCCCTCCGCCGCAACCCCCATCCCCCCCTCCTGTTCAACGAGTCCCCAAAACACAGCGCCCGGCGCGCGGTGGAGCCGCGGCCGCTGGAGCCTCCCGTGGGAGAGCTAGGCGGGCACCGAGCGAGCCTCCCGACGCCCCCCGCAGCCTGTCCTCTCCCCGCTGCGCTCGTATCCGCACCTCCTGTGCACCCTGTCTCTCCCTCCCATCCGTCCTTGCTCCCCTCCCCCTCGCTCGCCTCTGCAACCTTCCCTGCCGTCCACTCCTCGCAGCTACCTTCGACGCCCTCCACAGGCAGGACGAGGAGGAGGAGGAGGAGGAGGAGACAGAGGAGGAGGAGGAGGAGGAGGAGGAGGAGGAGGAGGAGGAGGAGGAGATTGGCTCGTGAATGGGGGGCGGGGTCATAGCCAAGACACGCCGCGGCCTTTCAAGGAGGAGGGGGAGGAGGAGGAGGAGGAGGAGGAGGAGGAGGAACAGCTGAGGGAGGAGTCAAAGTAAGACGAATCGTAGTACAACAGTAGTAGTAATCATGTAGCAGTAAGCAGAATGAAACTATGAATATCAGTCTTACTACGAGTAATAGTATTGCGAATGTTACGAAGCAACTTTATATTATGAATATCAAAAATGGCAACTTTAATGTCATAATAATAATAATAATACGACGAATCATAATAATCATGGCAACACGGCTCCTAGTATTGATAGTCTTGGTAACACGACGAGTCGCACAAATATGTTTACGACCACTAATCGGACTACTACTACTACTACTACTACTACTACTACTACTACTACTACTACTACTACTACTACTACTACGACGACTAGTACTACTACTACTACTACTACTACTACTACTACTACTACTACTACTACTACTACTACTTCTACTACTACTACAACTACGACTACTACTACTACGACTACGACTACTACTATTAATACTACTACTACTACTACTACTACTACTACTACTACTACTACTATTGCTACTACTACTACTACTGCTGCTGCTGCTGCTACTACTACTATTAACAATACTAGGGCCATGATTATTATCATTACTACTACTACTACTACGACTACTACGACTACGACTACGACTACGACTACGACTACGACTACGACTATTACTACTACTACTACTACTACTACTACTACTACTACTACTACTACTACTACTACTACTACTACCACGACTACTACCACGACTACTAGCATAGCTACATTAACGAACACAAGGACATACATGCTGATGAGACTCGTACTGCTGGTAATCGTATTAGTAACACCTAGTCACACATAAGGAACACATTATCACACAGACAATAAACGAATAACATGCTCATAATAAGAAGGAACGTATTAATACGAAGCAATCAATGATGGAAGAGATATGACTTGAAGGTGGAGGAGAAGGACCCCGATGGGGCAGCAGGTGGAGGGAATGAGAAAGTGAGCGAGAGAAAGAGAGAGAAAGAGAGAGAGAGGACAGAAGAGATGAGGAGAAGAAAGAGGAGGAACAGGGGGAGGAGGAGGAGGAGGAGGAGGAGGAGAAGGAGGCGGAGGAGGCAGAGGCAGAGGAGGAGGAGGAATGGGAAGAGGAAGAGGAAGAGGAAGAGGAAGAGGAAGAGGAGGAGGAGAGGGAGGAGCAGGAGGAAGAGGAGGAGGAGGAGGAGGAGGAGGAGGGCTCGGTCCTCGGGCGGAGGGCTCGGTCCGGGCCCGCCCCAGCGACAGCTGGCGAGCGGCGCTCCCTTTGATGCGTTAGCGGCCCGCTCTGGGCAACGCACGGTGGGCGCCGCAGGCGCGCGGCCACGAGTCGGCCGGCGGAGGGGGAGGTTAGGGGGGAAAGGATCAGGAGGAGGAGGAGGAGGAGGAGGAGCAGGGGGAGGAGGATAACGACGACGTGGAGGAGAAGGAGGAGGATGAGGAGATTGGCCCATGAGTGGGGGGCGGGGTTATGGCCAAGACACACCGCGGCCTTTCAAGGAGGAGGAGGAGGAGAAGGAGGAACACAGTAATCCATATATTATTAATAGTACTACGAATACTAATAATACGACTGGCACTTGTATAACAGAAAAGCAATAATAGCATGATGCGTGAAACCATAAAAAAAACAAGCATCGTGCGAATAATACGGTCACAAGTAATCATATGTAGAATTATGATAATAGGAATGATACGAATACTGTTACGAATAATAGCACTACGAGGAAACACAAATCTGAGTAATGGTCGTAGTAGTAATACGAATAATCATGATATTGCTACTACTACTACTACTACTACTACTACTACTACTACTACTACTACTACTAATAGTACTACTACTCGTAATTATATGTTAATCATGATAATACGAATGACAACGTTAATGATAGTCGTAGTAGTAGTAAAAGAAGTAGTGGTAGTAGTAGTAGTAGTAGTAGTAGTAGTAGTAGTAGTAGTAGTAGTAGTAGTAGTGGTAGTAGTAGTAGTAGTAGGAGTAGTAGTAGTAGCAGTAGTAGTAGTAGTAGTAGTGGTTGTGGCGGTGGTGATGGTGGTGGTAGTAGTAGTAGTAGAAGTCGTAGAAGCAGTAGTAGTAGTCGCCGTCTTCGTAGAATAGCAATCGTCGTAGTAGTAGTCGTCGACGTCGTCGTGGTGGTAGTAGTAGTAGTAGTAGTAGCAATAGTAGTAGTAGTAGTAGTAGTAGTAGTAGTAGTAGTAGTAGTAGTAGTAGTAGTAGTAGTAGTAGTAGTAGTAGTAGTAGTAGTAGTAGTAGTAGTAGTAGTAGTAGTAGTAGTAGTAGTAGTAGTAGTAGTAGTAGTAGTAGTAGTAGTAGTAGTAGTAGTAGTAGTAGTAGTAGAGTAGTAGTAGTAGTAGTAGTAGTAGTAGTAGTAGTAGTAGTAGTAGTAGTAGTAGTAGTAGTAGTAGTAGTAGTAGTCGTAGTAGTAGTAGTAGTAGTAGTGGTAGTAGTGGTAGTAGTAGTAGTAGTAGTCGTAGTGTTGTTGGTAGTAGTAGTAGTAGTAGTAGTAGTAGTAGTAGTAGTAGTAGTAGTAGTAGTAGTAGTAGTAGTAGTAGTAGTAGTAGTCGTAGTAGTAGTAGTTGTAGTCAGTAGTTGTAGTAGTAGTAGTGGTAATAGTCGTCGTCGTAGTCGTCGTAGTCGTAGTCGTAGTCGTAGTCGTAGTAGTAGTAGTAGTAGTAGTAGTAGTAGTAGTAGTAGTAGTAGTAGTAGTAGTAGTAGTAGTAGTAGTAGTAGAGTAGTAGTAGTAGTAGTAGTAGTCGTAGTCGTAGTAGTAGTAGTAGTAGTAGTAGTAGTAGTAGTAGTAGTAGTAGTAGTAGTAGTAGTAGTAGTAGTAGTAGTAGTAGTAGTAGTAGTCGTAGTAGTAGTAGTAGTAGTAGCAGCAGCAGCAGCAGCAGCAGTAGTAATCGTACTTGCACTTGTACTAACAACAATAATTCTGATAATAATAGTAACAATGCCAACGCAGGTATCAACAGTAATTATAATTTTTCATGTGATGGTGGATAATACAGGATGAGAAGGTGGGGAGGAGGAGCCCCATAGGGCAGCAGGTGGAAGGGGAAGTGAGAGTGAGGGAGAGAGGAGAGACGAGCTGAGGAGGAGGAAGAGGAGGAGGAGGAGGAGCAGGAGGAGGAGGAGGAGGAGGAGGAGGAACAGGAGCTGGAGGGGAGGAGGAGGGAGGAGGAGGAGACTGAGGAGGAGGAGGAGGCAGAGGCAGAGGCAGAGGCAGACGAGGAGGAGGACAAGGAGGAGGAGGAGGCGGAGGGCATGGTCCTCGGTCGGAGGGCTCGGTCCGGGCCCGCCCCGGCGACAGCTGGCGAGCGGCGCTCTCTTTGATGCGTTAGCGGCCCGCTGTGGGCAACGCACGGGGGGCGCCGCAGGCGCGCGGCTACGAGTCGGCCGGCGGAGGGAGAAGGGGGGGGGGAGAGGAGGAGGAGGAGGAGGAGGAGGAGGAGGTGGAGGAGGAGGAGGTGGAGGAGGAGGAGGAGGAGGAGGAAGAGGAGGAGGAGGAGGAGGAAGAACAGGAGGAGGAGGAGGAGGAGGGTGACGGGGAGGAGGGGGAGGAGGAGGAGGAGGAGGAGGAGGAAGACGAGGAGGAGGAGGATGTAAACCCAAGATTCACCAACGATATTGCAATAAACCCTTATCCAAGTTCCTTCTTCGCAGGCCTCATACAAGGTTCCTTTCCACTGAGGGAAGTGCCCCGTTGGAAAACAACCGTTTGAAAATCCTAAACGGTGCCAGAAAACCGTTCCTGGGGCTTCAACGCTGCGAATCACAGTTGCTGATGCGGTTGACGATCCTGACCCGTGCCAGACTACCAGTCCTGCGATGTCGGCACTGCGAATCAGCGTAACTGGCGCGCCCTGACCTTCCGATATCGTGTCAAAACACCACCTCTGGGACGAGAAGAGTGTGCGCGGCACTAACGCGAGAGCAACATTTTGAAAACCGCCCGCCCTCCGTCCGCGAAGCTGATGCAAATTTTTCAAACGAGCGCTCGCGGCGCTAAGGCGAGAGCCATCTTTTGAAAACCGCCCGCCCTCCGCCCGTGAAGCTCTTTGCAAACTTTCAAGACGAGTGTGCGCGGCGCTACGGTGAGAGCCACATGTTGGAAACACCCCGCCCTTCATCCGGGCAGCTCTTGCACGTGTTTCAGACGAATGTGCGCGGCGCAGAGGCGAGCGCAGCATTTTGAGAACCGCCCGCCCTCCGTCCGTGAAGCTCTTGCGAACTTGTCAGACGAGTGCCTGCGGCGCCCAGGCGAGAGCCATCTTTTGAGAACAGCCCGCCCTCCGTCGGTGAAGCCCTAGCAAGCTTTCAAAAGGAATGTGCGCGGCGCTACGGTGAGAACCACATTTGGAAACGTCCGTGCAGCTCTTGCGAATTTTCAAATCGACTGCGCGCGGCGCTAAGGCGAGAGCCACATCTTGAAAAGGGCCCGCCCTCCATCCGTGAAGCTCTTCCAAACTTTTCAGCTGAAACATCACAAATTAATGGTGAGAAAGTCTCAGGCGAAACGCCCAGCCTGCCCTACTGACACGCTTCGGGGTGCGACAAGGAAGATTTATCAATCGCTTCGCTCACTCAGCTGGCCCGTTTCGCATCACTGTGGCTGCGTGGTGGTGTGCCCGTGCCCAGGGAGAGCGGCGGGGCAGGCAGGATGGTCTTCGAGGAGATTTTTGGTGATGTGGCTCGCACCCTGTCGAATAGAGCCGATCGACTGCCCCAGACAGCGCCAAGATAGCTTAAGAGAGCTCCAGCTGAGTTTCTTGACGTACATGGGTTGTGTGTCAAAGTCCTCATGGATGCTTCTTGGAGTCTTTTCGGAGGGAGCCTCTGGGGAGCACTTTTGAAGCCTCTGGGGGTCCTCTTGGGGGCTTCTTGGGGGCCTCTTGGAGCTTCCTGGGGGCCTGTTGGGAGTCGTGTGAGGCCTCTTTAAGGGCGTCTTGGGGGCCTCTTGTGGCCTTTTGGGGGGCTCTTGGGGACCTCTGCGGGCTTCCTGGACGCCTCTTGGGGCCGAGAGCTCGAAATGTCTGTTCGAGTCCCCCGTCCGGGCCCGCTCTTGGAGCCGTCTTGGGAGCCTCTTCGACCGTTTTGGGTGCTCTTGGAGGCTTCTGGGGCCGTGTTGGGGCGATCCTGGAAGCCTCTTGGGCCGTCTGATAGCCCCAGTAAGCCGAAAAGGCGGGAACGCCAAACACTTTCGAAAACTGCATGAAAATCACACATGTCTGGGTCTGTGGGCCTCTTGGGAGGTCTCTTGGAGCACTCTTAGGGCGTTTTGAAGGCGCTTTGGGCTGTCTGGAGGCCATCTCTGGCGACTTGGATCGCTCTTGGACACCGTCTCGGACCATGTTGAGCTCTCTTGGAGGCCACGTGAAGTGCTCCTGGAGCGCTCTTGGTTGGGAGCCTGCTGGGACCTGCTCGGGACCTTCCCGGGGTATTTTCTTGTCTGGGGACCCCCAGGGGTGGCCCGCGCGCGCGAACTAGAAATACTGTTAACCAGTTAGCGGAGATCGTAGCACGCCCTTGGCCCGTTGGACCGGCGAATTTAGGAGGAACGTAAAGGGAGGAGGAGGAGGAGGAGGAGGAGAAGGAGGAGGATAATGAGGAGGAGGAGGATGAGGAGGAGGAGGAGGACGACGACGGCGAGGAGGAGGAGGAGGAGGAGGGTAAAGGGGGAGGCGCGTGCCGATGTTTGCGTGGAGGTGCATGTCTGTGCGCGTGCGTCTGTGCACACTTGTGTACAGACTTGTGTGCGCATGCATGCTCACACAACTGCGTGGTCTGCGTGTGCGCGGTGGTCTGGTGCACGTGTGCGTACGCGTATATGTACAGTGCATGTGTGTGCATATACGCATCTGGGGGCGAGCGGAATGACGGCGATCGCGTGCCAACGTATGCGAATTGTTTGAAAAGCCCTCCAGGCACCTGGTCGATCGGTACAGAAGGAGTGATGGCTGGGAGGGGGTTGGGTGCAGGTTGCCGTCCTCACGTTCTGGGCGTCGCCACCTCGGGGAGGCAGTAGGAGGGGGGGGACACCGATATCAGGAGACTCGTTGGCGTTCGACGCGCGACGCTCTCAGCGATGCGACGGTGGTCCCGAGCATCTATCGGCATCGCCTGTTTGAACCGCTTCCCCAGGAGAATGGGAGAGGAAGGAGACGATGAGGGGGGGTTGCCGCTCCCCCTCCTCTCGCCTCCTCGTCCTCCTCCTCCTCCTCCTCCTCCTCCTCCTCCTCCTCCTCCTCCTCCTCATCGCTCCCTCCCCCTGCTGCGCCTCTTCCAACTCCGTCCTCCTCTGCCCCTCGCGCCCCCTCCTCGGCCTCATCCCTCTCTTCCCTCCCTCCTGCCTCCCCCTCTTCCTTATTCCCCCTCTTCCCTCCTCTCTTCTCCCCGGGCGTGCGTGTCTGGCATCCAGCAACAAGGCCAGCAAGCGAGGGCTTCCTCCGCGCCTGCCTCGCCGTCGTCCCCCCTCCCCGCGGCCGAGGCGCCAAGGCAGGAGGGCCGGTTCCGGCCCGTCGCGCAGCCCCTCGAGATGGGAGCGCTGCTCGCCTGCAGAGGCTGCTGGGACTGGCAAGAGGGCTCGGGCCGTTCACTCGCGCCGCATATGGTTACATGAATATGTGCATGTGTAGTTGTATGCGTATGTGCATGTATGTTTGTTCGTTTGTTTGTTTGTACGTATGTATGTATATGTGTGTGTATGTGTGCATGCATGTATGCCTGTATGTGTGTATGTCTGTATGTCTGTATAGCTGTACGTACGTATGTATGTATGTGGGTATGTATGTGTATGTGTGTCTATGTGTTTGTCTGCCTGTCTGTCTGTCTGTCTGTCTGTCTGTATGTCTGTTTGTATGCATGTCTACATGCATGTATGTATGTATGTATGTATGTATGTATGTATGTATGTATGTATGTATGTATGTCTGTACATATATATATACACAGAGAGATACACACATACATATTCCCCAAATGGTGTTGCATTTAGGGTCTCCTATTTCTGTTTTGAGGAACTGGGCCGTGTCTTCGGTCTGGGTCTGGGCCGTGTGGCCGCCGTCGCCGCCCCGTCGCCGCCTCGCCGCCGCCCTAGGTTGCACGACATAGGTTCTCCCTTCTAAGGAGTAATGGGATCTCCCCCACCCCTCCGGGGTTGACGGTGCACCTTTTCGAATTGCAATTCTTATGAGATTCTGCCCCATGAGCCATCCGAAATACGAAGTCGTACCATCCCAGCCGCACCGGAGTTCGGCCCCCCCGCGTACTCTGCAAAAGGTACTCTTCGTGCGCACTCGTTTTTTCAAAAATCATTGGTTTCCAAGAATCCCCTGCAACAGATGGGGCGAGGTGCACACGCTCGCGTCGTCGCGGGCGCGCATGCCGAAATCTTCGCAAGGATTTCAACATCGAGTGTCCCGAAAGCATATGAAAACACATGGTTTCGGAACAAGAATTTCCAAAAACAAGATTGCGCCCGCGCTCTTGCGAATTCTGAAGACAATCATAGGTGTTTCAACATGTCCTAATACATCTCGTATACAAATAAGAGACATACCAAGCGGGCCTCTCGCGCGCGCGCATGTCGAAATCGCCCAAACGCCCTTGCGCGCGTACTGCCGCAAGAACCCCTCGCAAAAACAGGACGAAGTGCACGCGCGCGCGTCGTCTCGCGCGCATGCCGGAATCTTTCGAAAACCTTGGGTTCCACAAGGATGTCAAAATCGAGTGCTCCGAAACACGATAAAATATTTTGTGCAACATCCGTTTCATTCTCTTACATAAAAAACCTGTGTTCGCGATCCAGAGTTTTTGAAAGGACGCAACCATCGGGTTTCCAACATTATCATCAAATCCTGCCAAACGAGCCTCTCGCGCCGCATGTCGAACTCACTCGAACGCCCGTGCGCGCGTGCTGGGGAAGCGGGGGCGTGATCCGTGTCAAATAACACCACGCGGGCCACTCGCGCGCGTCGGCCGCGCGCGAATGTCGAACTCCTTCAAAAACCTTCATCGCCGACGCGAAGACATCGTCATCGTTATCGGCGGGCGTCACTGGCCTTGCCGTCGTTATCGCCACCATCGTCACCATCATCGCTACCTTCATAATGGTGTCTACCGTTGTCGGCGTCGCCATGACACCGAGCCTGCCCAGGTCACCGACTCGCAGTGAAGTGCCCGCAGGAAGTGCTCAGCGGTCAGCGCCACCGCGGCCGCTCGGCTGGGCCAAACTAGCTGGCCGCGATGCGCGCGAGCATGTGCGGGCTAGCGCGGCCGCAGAGATACACCAGCCAACGCCAAGCACTCATCGTAATCGCCGCCGCATGGGTTTTGCAAACAAAATTCTGGGTAGGATGTTGGGATGTTTGCAAGCGCGTAGACTTTGTCAACTCATTGTGTAAAACCAGGTATCCTTTCTCAAAGGACAAGGATCTACCCCCACCCCCGGCTTAACGGTACACCTTGTCGCATTGCAATGTGCATGCGGTTTTGCCCCATCGTCCACCTGAATTGTGAATTCATTACATCCCGGCCCAACCAGAGTTCGCCCGCCCCCCCCCCAAGCCTCTGCAAAAAAGCTTGTGCAAAAAATGCAACGCGTGCGCGTTCGATTATCAAAGACCTGCAGTTTTCAATAATCCCTTGCCATAACTTGAACGAAGTGCCCGCGCGCGTCGTCGCGCGTACATGTCAAAATCGATCCAAAACTTTCGGTTTCGTGAGGATTTCACAATCGAGTGTTCCGATCGCCACAAGAATTGTCAAAAACAAGTTTGCGCTCGCGCTGTTGCGAATTCTTAAGAAAACCATCGGTTTCCCTGACATGTTTCATAACATGCTTCCGACTTGGCCTCTCGCGCCGCAGGTCAAAATCGTTCGAACGCCCTTGCGCGCATGCTGCCGCAAGAACCCCGTGCAAAAAACTTTGCGAAACGGACGCGCGCGAGTCGTCGCGCGCGCATGCCGAAATCTCTCAAACCGCTCAGGTATCGTGAAGATTTCAGAATCGAATGCCCCGAACACACATTAAAAATGAGGACAGCCGCCAAGTTGGCCTGGGAACAAAAGTTGACCGCGGTGGCAGATTGGATTGCGAACTTAACTTGCGTTTTGTAATGTCCGCTTATTTGCGCAGCGTGCAACGCACCGACGCGCACGCGCGCGCGCTCGCTGCTGCGCGTGGTGGTATTTGTATTGTCCGCGGTCGGACAGTCGCAATGTTGGCCTGGGAACTAAAATGAACCTGTAGCGGTGACCGATTGGATCTCCAATTTACTGTGCGATTGTTATATGTCCGTTTACTGGTGCAGCCTGCAACGCGCCGACGCGCGCGTGATGGTTTCGGTATCGTCCGCAGCAGGGCAGTCGCCATGCGGGCCTGGGAATTAACGTGAAGCCGTAGCGGCAATCGATTCGATTTCCAATTTAGCTTGCGGTTTTGGCATGTCCGTCGATTGGTTCAGCGTGCAACGCGCTGGCGCGCGCGCACGCATTGTGGCTTATGTATTGTCCTCACCGGGACAGCCGCCATGTTGGCCTGACAACGAACGTGGGCCTTTAGCGGTGGCCGGTTTCCAGCTTAACTAGTAGTTCTTTCATGCTCGTCTATTGGTGCAACGTACAACGCGCCGACGCGCTCGTTGTCTAGCCCTAGCCTCTAGTCTCCATGGTCTCTGCCCCCCCCAGCCTTGCCGCAGCCCTGGGCATCTGCCCTGTCCAGCAAGATCTCCCATATGTACGTTTCGTTGTTCGTATTCATTTTGTTTTTTCCGCCCAATCTTATTTTTGCGTTTGTGCCAAGTGTTTTTCCGTTGTTGCCCAAACTCTAGCCAGAATCCCACCGTAGCCCTTAGGCCGTGGCCTTCGCCGCAGCCCGAGGCTTCTGCCCTACCCCAGCCACTGTTCTCGATCATTCGTTTCGTTGTTCGTTTCGTCCTTCGTTGTGCTAACCGTTTTGCTTTGCCTTAGCCCCCGCCAGCGTTCTAGGTTTTGATTTTGCTCATATGGTATGTGATTTTGTTGTTGCGCCTGGTTCAATATTTTCAGCGGCCGCCCTGCCCCACGGCCGGAAAAGCTTTTGTGCGTTATTTTGTTTTCATTCGATGCCGCTGGTTTTGCCCCTGGTCCGAGCCCGTAAGGCCGCGCACGCGGGCCATGGAATCTTTTTTTGATTTGTTCGATGGCCCTCGTAAGCTCGCGGCCATGAGGTAATCGCGGACTTCCGCCGCCGAACGAGGCGGCACCTGCCGCATTTTTGGGGAGGGCACCTCCCCCGATCCATGGATTTGGCGACCGCGCGCCAAATCCACGGATCGCTAATCCATGTCTGCGCGCCCCCGAGGCTGGGGCATGGCAGGGCACGGCCGTTTCACGTCGTGTCGGCAGGCGGCGGCCCCGCCGCGGGCGTCCCCCGTGGAACGCCGCCGGCGACGCAGAGGCCGGTCCACAGTGGACGATCGCAGGCCTGGGAGGCTGACACCAACACCAATATCAGCGGTGTGCCTCCACCGAGGGCGGTAATGTTCTGGCTTCCAAGGTGACCGAAATATTACCGCCAACACCGAGATCGAGGATCATCTCCCCCCCTGTGGAGGCAACCCCCTGTGTTGGTGCTGGTGCCCATGTCAGGCCTCCAAGACGATCTGCTTCGGAAAGCCGCCGATCGTTCAAGGTCGAACGATCCACGTGGTGCCAGAAACCAACGCGCGGATCGTCACGACACGAAGCTGCCGCAGCTCCATCCCAACCCCGACTGGGACAGGGCAAGGCGTAGCTCTCCCAGAAGCGTCGCCTCCTGCCGGGGAGGGTCGCCGCGGAGCCCGGCAGGAGACGGCAGCCATCCCCAGCTGGGAGGGTCGCCCTGCGACCCGACGTTGCGACAGAAGCTGCAGCATCGTGAAAAGTAACGACCGGAGACCTGGACCCCGTCTTCCTGCGGCATGCTTCGAGCCAGATGTTTGCCTCCCCCATGCCTCTCCTCCTCATCGTCCTCCGGGCCCTGCTCCTCCATCTTCCCCTCCTCATCGTCCTCCAGGTTCTGCTCCTCCTCATCCTCTTGCTGCTCCTCCTCCTGCTCCTCCTCCTCCTCCTCCTCCTCCTCCTCCTCCTCCTCCTCCTCCTCCTCCTCCCCCGCTGGCTCTGCGCCGTCCTCTGGCAGGCAGATGCACGCCTACCTCCCCCATCCCCCATCGCCCCCCCCTCCTCCATCCTCCTCCAACCTCCGACGATCCTCCGTCCTCCAGCCTCCTTCCGCGCCCGGCGCCCAGCGCGTACAGCGGAGACCCACGCCAAGAAACGCCCTGCTTGCCTCCAGGGTGCCCTGGGTTTCTTGGGTTTCGGTGTTTTCTTTGCGAGGGAAGGCGTGACGTTCCCACACCAAGAGTCAGGGGGCGTCCTGGGGCCTCAGGGTTGGGTTTCTTGTGGCAGGTGCCTTGTGGTCGAGCTCCTCCTGTATGGCCTCTCTCTTCCCCGTTCCCCGTCCTCCAGCCTCAACCCACATCAGTCCTCCCCCCCCCATCCCCCCTTGAGATCTGACATCGCGAAACAAAAATGCAACATCGCGGGCAGTCGCGGGGCCCCACCCTTCCTGCGGCATTTTTCGAGCCGGATCAACCCGCGAGGGCCCCCTGGGGCCCGAATCAGATCAAGATCGCTCGTGCTATTGCGGAAAAGCTGCGACGCGAACGAGTGCTTTCAAGGGAGGAAAAACCAACCGGACCGGACAATCGGCGTTTACTAAACGGTCTTGGGCGTTTGCAAAACAGCCCTGCCTTGTTCGATTCTTTCTCTGGGCGCGCTTGCTAAACGACTTCGCGTGTCGGGGTGGTGATGTTTGACTTCTATGCTTGCGCTTGGGCGCTCCGACTTGTCTCCCTAAGGAATTGCTTGGTGTGTCGAGGGTTCGCCTCGTTGCCGCCCGTTGCCGCCCTTGGGGGGTACGTCGAGCATTCGCCACTTTGCCGCCCGTTGCCGCCTTGGGGGGTATGCCGCCCGTTGCAGCCTCGGGGGGTGCTCCGAGGATTCACTACGCTGCCGCCCGCTGCCGCCCACTGCCGCCGCAATCCGCTGCACATGTGCAGCAGCTCTCTCTGTCTGGGGCCCACACTGGCAGAAAGTCTGGTCCAGAGCTCGGACCCCTCGGGCTCGCAGAGCACAGCCCACCAGATCTGTTCGGGCGGGGTGGGGTTTTTGAGCAGGAACCGACCGTCCCGGCATTCCTATAGGCCTACCACGACATGTGCTCAAAACCTAAACTGCTCTTATAGCCCAAACAGTTTTTCTTTGAACATAAACCCGATGTGTTAAACCAAGATTGTCTCAGCCAGAAACGTTCTAAGAACATCCCGCGGAACCACAACAAGTTCTCGAAACATTGTCTGGTAGGCCTATAGGCACGCCAGGACGCTTCTCGGGGGCGGCAAAGAGGGGGGTGATGACCAGGGGGGGGTGGATATCATGGCGTGGGCCATGATATCGCACCAGATCTCATTGCGCCTCTTCTTGTTTCATTGCGTCCCCAGCCCCCCCTTGGGCCGCGCACGTGCCGCTGGTCATAATTTGCACCCCCCCCTCTTGGACGCCCCCCTCTTGGCCGCCCCCGAGCTTCGCCACTGCTCGGGATGTTTCGCCATGAGAGTTCGGACGCCTCGGGCTCGCTGCGTCGATCCAGCCGGACCCCATCAGACCAAGCCGCAGCGCCCGCGCGACGGAGGGGAGCGGCGCGCCGCGGGCCTGGCCCTTGGCAGCGTGCGCAGCCCCCCGATCGTTGTGGAGGACGATCAATGGAGAGGAAGCACGTTGCCATATACTTTCCAGATGCCAAGAACATGTATTACACATGTTTTACGCATGTTAAAAACATGCTCAAAACATGTTCAGAACATTCAATTAGGGTGTCCATTGTCGTGGCATCCACAAACCTATCGGGTCGGCCCTTGTGCGTCTTGGCCACGCCCTCGTGGGCTGGCGAACAGCCGTAAGTCGGGCCTGTCCCTCTACAGGAGGAACATCCAGAAATAATCTAAACAAATCGTATGGGGACGATGTTTGGAGTATTTTGTGATGATGTTTGAACTTTCGTTCTGAGCATGTTTTGAAATTTCGTCCAGAATCTGCCTGTATGGGGGACATGCCCGACCAAACCCTTGGATCGGCCCTTGTTCGTCTTGGCCACGCCCTCGTGGGCTGGCGAATAGCGTCAGGAATCAGCGGACGAAACACGGTATAGAAAAGAGACTGTTCTGCCATTGGGAACGCCCGTCTTAGGGCGGCTGGATCGGTTGTACCCCGACGTGCCGCCGTGCGGGCATGAATTGTTCAGTCGCCCTAAGGCAGGCATCCCCGATGGTGGAGCCAGTTTATGTCATGGTGTACCGTTACTCGTCCGCTAAAGGAAGGGCGCGCCCCCCTTGCCTCGGCCCAATGCCCTTCGTTGGATTATGCCTAGTGGAAGTCGTCTGGTTTCGGTCATAAACCTCCGAGGGGAATCCGTGCTCGCGATCTTCTCTTCGACAACAACTTGTGGCAATCATATTCGCATGATTAGGTGGACCAGTAGTGCTCTGGGGCTGGAAGGGGCGGCCGGAAGAAACGGCAGAGTAGTGGATGAGGTGGTGGCGCGTCGCAGCGACTGAACGTGCGCACTTACACGCTCGTGTGCACGGGCGATCCATTTACTTGGGGGCCCTGGGCGGCCTCGGACGGCCCCGGGGGAGGGACCCTAGACGGTCAAAGACGCCTCCTGGACCAGCCCACGACGGCCCTGGAGGGCCCTCGGGTTCCTTCGGGGGGCGTCCCTAATCCGAGGCGCCCGTACTTAGACTGCCTAAGATTAAGTCGGGCCTGTCCCTGCACAGGAGGAATATTCAAAAACAGTCAAAGAATACTCAGGGTACGATTTTTCCATTGTTTTTGACAATTTGTGTTTATGGTTTGACTATTTTTTGTTTTCCCCCAGAAGTCTGTAGGATGACATGCCCGACCTAAGCCTGAGATTGCCTCAGGACGGCGCCTCCGCGGCCAGCTCGGTTCAAGCGTACATCCTTGGCCCGAGGCGCGCCACCGCCTGCACGACGCAGCAGAACCTTCGAAGCCGATCCTTAGATCCGGGCGTTGAAAGACTGTGCCACAACGGGCGATGATGCCCTGCTTCGAGCCCTGGGACCCCCACGGATCGACCTGGTTCGAAAAATGCCGCCGCAAGATGGGGTTCAGGGTTCAGGCCTCCTTCCTCCTCCCTCCTCCCTCCTCCCTCCTTCCTTCTCCTCCTTCGCTCCTCCCTCCTCCTCCCTCCTCCTTCCTAGCTTCTCCCTCCTCCCTACTCCCTCCTCCCTCCTCCCTCCTCCCTCCCTCCTCCCTCCTCCTCCTCCTCCTCCTCCTCCTCCTCCTCCTCCTCCTCCTCCTCCTCCGCCTCCTTGGGGTCCCAAACACTAGAGGTCGCTTAGGAGTCTCATGTGTAATGTACACTGGCCGCAGGCGCGAGTGCACGGACACGGCATGCGGCATGCACCCCTATGGTAAGTGCAGGTTGTGCATGGAGGAGGAGGGTACTTTGCGGCACTGTCATTTTCACTGCGTGGCTCACTCGGGGCTTCGCCGGGACGGTGTTTCAAATTGGTTGATGCAGAGGGCCATACGTGTCAAGGCTAGCGGGGACGAGTTGGCAGAGAGATTCACACGCTGCATTTTCCCATCACCGCTCGTGTTCATCCCAGCTGGAAGTCCAGAGCAGGAGATTTTTTTGATAAATCGACCTGTGACGGGCCGGCTGTCGGGCCTGATCTTTTCGGATGGAGCGGCCCTCTGGCCAGGTATCCTTGGTGTTTCTAGGGCTGGATGGGAGACGTTGTGGCTGGAGCTTACGGCCCCGTGCCGTTCAGGCGCGGGCCGCGCCAGACGGCTAAATATGGGGAGGACTACGCGGTCTTCATGCTAACTCAGTGCGCTATGGCACCGATAGATCTCTACTCGGATTGCCTCGGAACTTTAAACGTTCTCTGGGGTGGTCCTGGCTCGGGGGCGTCTGCGGGAGGGCCGCGGGCTCACCTGTGGGCGCCTTTTTGGAGCAGCTTCGACGTTGGAGACGTCAAAGTGTTTAAGACGGTTGCGCATTGTACCATTGCCGACGTCCACAACGGTAAGACTACCATTTGGGAGAAAAAGGCGAACGATTCAGCAAATCAGTATGCCAAATTTGGCGCTCTGAAGCACTCTGTCCGCGAGGCGGACGTTGATCTGTATAGGGGTTTCAGACGCCTCGCGATGGAGAGCGCGAGATGGGCAGCGCAGCTTGAGATGCACTTGCAAGAGTTGGAAAGAAGTAGGCAAGACACGGTAGGATTGGATTCCGACGCCATCCAGCTAATTCCCGATACGCTGGAGCGGCCATCCCAGCTGGAGCCCGTGCAAGCGGCTTCCGATGATTAAGAGACGGGTGACGGGTCGGACGGGGGTGGGAGGCTTGATTGGGTCGATCTGACCACGAACGCGTTTTATATTTGTGGGCACGCTCTCATGAGATGCGAAGTGACATCCCCGCAGAGGGCGGGAGACATTATTGTGTTTTGTTGTCGACGTGGTGGGTATTGCCAGGATTATAAGCCTGGGGAGTCTTTGAAGGCGGATTGCAAGGGACGGCCCAGGACTCCCCAGAAAGAGTCCGCGCTGAAGCGAATTCGTGACGGCAAGCACCCCCATTACCGAGCAACCACGAAGCATCTGTTGCTGTCGGGCTCTCGGGGTCTGAGCGAGACGGAACGAGACTTGATGTCTGTGCGCGTCCGTCCATCTCGCGCCCTGCCGCCAGCACAGGTAGGCAAGGCCTCGACAGGATACGCTTCGAAGGAACAGGCCCTGGAGGCATTCGGCTTGCTCGAGTGTGACCTCGCCCAGGTGCGGGCTTTGGGCGAGGCGGCTAGGCGGCCGCCGGAGGAAGGAGAGGATGAGGGGTCCTCTGAATCCGATGGCGATGTGTTTTGATTGTTTTTAAGCTGACTTTAGGTCGCTCCACAGCATCAACAACAACAACCTCCTCCTCCTCCTCCTCCTCCCTCCTCCCTCCTCCTCCTCCTCCTCCTCCTCCTCCTCCTCCTCCTCCTCCTCCTCCTCCCTCCTCCTCCTCCTCCTCCTCCTCCTCCTCATCCTCCTCCTCCTCCTCCTCCTCCTTTCCTCCTCCTCCTCCTCCTCCTCCTCCTCCTCCTCCTCCTCCTCCTCCTCCCTCTTCCCTCCTCCCTCCTTGATTTCTCGCGATGCTCATTTTTGGGGGCAGCGCCTGATCTCAGGGAACGGGAAGCGGACCCGACCTGGCATCCCTTGCCCCGGGCCTTTCGCTCGCCAGCTCCGCACGCCGATAGGTCAAGCAGTGGGCCCAGACCTCAAACGAGGTGCCTCTTTCCGCCCGCGGCCCCCGAGGGGTACCGGCCCCTTCTCCATGGGGCAGCTGTTTGCTCGGATCCAGGCCTGATGGCCCCGGGGCCCGATAATGGTCCCACCCTGAGTCCCGGTCCGCCAAGCTTTGATAGATTCTCCGATAAAAGATCCAAGAGATCCAGGGTGTTGAAAAGATCAAGACTCAGACTTTTCGCAAATTTCGGCCCCCAGAGGCCCTCGCCGGGCCTCGGGACCTTGAAAAAATGGCCCAGGATGACAAACCGGTCCTGGGGAATGTTGTCGAGTCTTCCTTCCGGGGACCCCGCTTTTAAAATCGTGTCCAGAATGCACCCCGAACGATGCGAAAACGTAGGGCGGAAATGTCCGCCGAGGGCGGATGTTTCCACAGAAATCTAGCAGAAGCAGCGTCGGCAACGCAGGGCGGAACTCGACATCGAAGGAGCCAGAAGAGTGGAGCCGACACTTCTCCACCCTCCCTGCGAAGGCGCCCCGAACCGTGCGGCGGATCCGGAGCCAGCGTGCAGCTTCTCGCCCCCCAGATCCATGCCTGATGGCCCCAGACCCCCGACGTCGTGACTTGTGTCCCAACGTCGACCCCGCGAGGTCTGGACCCCTTCCCCGGGACCGCTTTCTCGCCCCGGGTCGTTTTCTGACGGCCCCGAGGCCCGGGAAGGGCCCCCGGAGGGCGACAATATGGAAAAACACACAAAAAAAACGCCCGTCGTGATTTGTCCACAGCGCGAGGAGGTCTGGGGCGGGGGGGGGCCCGACAACGGGCCCGCGGAGGGCCGAGCTCGAGGCCCAGCGCTGGGAGGGCGCGCACCGCGCCGTCGGAGAGCTTGGGGGGGGGCGCCCCTCCGCATGGCGGCCGCGCTCGCGCCGGGCGCGGGGCCGCCCTGCCGCCAGGACTCGGCTGCGCGCGGGGGGGGGGCCCTTCGCCGGAGCGGCCTTGTGATGCGGGCTTGCGTCGGGCCTGTCCCTTTATACAGGAGCAAGGTTCGCAAATAGTAGAGAAGTGGTCTGGGAGCGGTTTTCCGACTCATGGTTGGCCATGTTTGAATCGTTGTTGGCTAGCTGAACGTTCCGTCCAGAATCCGCTTGTAGGAGGGCAGGCCCGACCTAAATGCAGGCCCGCAATGGGGTCCCCTCTAGCAGCGGCCTGCGCGCTTGGGTGTGGCCTGCCCGCTGTCCCCCAGAGCATCGCACGGAAGGTCGCTCTTGTCCAGGTATCGCTCCTGCCTTGCAGGCCTCCTGGGCGGGGTCCGCGCAGATGGGGTCGAATGATCACGCCGCATCGCCGACGCATCGCCCATGCGGTTCGATTTTCTCCACGCCGACGTCGCCGATGCACCGCCGATGCATCGGCGGTACGCGGCATGATCCTGCCCCGTCTACAGTCGAAACCAATGATAAGGACGGGTGACCCTCCCAAGGGGCCCCCTGCATCCTTGCCTCTTCGGTCCATCGTGGATCGCTCCCGACGGCCATCCCCGCTCGACAGGCTTCGACGTGGGTGTCCGAGAGGGGCCTGCAATCCTGAAGTCGGGCATGTCCCCCTACAGGTGGGAAATCCAAAAATAGTTTAAAGCAGTCTGGGGACGATTTTTTTAATGCAAGCCTCATCCCGCAGCCTTGCTGCCCACTTTGATCGCACGCGGGCCCCGTCTAGACCCAGACTCCCCACGTCGTGATTTTTTCACAACGTCGACCCCCAGAGGTCTGGACCCCTTCCCCGGGACCGGTTTCTCGTCCCGGGTCGTTTTTTGACGGCCCTTGACGGCCCCGAGGCCCGGGAAGGGTCCCCGGAGGGCGAAAATCAACCGCCCGTCGTGATTTGTCCACAGCGCGCGGAGGTCTGGGGAGCAGGCCTCCCCTCAGATCCGACGTAGCGAACAAAATTGCAACCTCGTGAAAATCCGCGCCCGGAGCCCCGGACCCCATCTTTCTGCGTCATTTTCCGAGCCGGATCGATCTGTGAGGGTCCTGGGACCCGAACAAAAAAGCGAAAACGCCCGGCTCGAAAAAAGTGAGCCGCCAGGATCTCAGGGGTCTGCATGCGCGCCGCCGCAGGACTGCGAGGCGGCCGAGCCCCTGGCGCTGCTGCGGAGCCTGGCGGCGCTGCCGGCGGGCCACCCGCCGGCGGGCGAGGCGCTGCGGCTGCTCTGCGTGGCCGAGCGCCTCGCCGGCGAGGACCGCTGGGGCGAGCTGGAGGCGCGGGTGCGAGCGGAAGGGCTTCCAGAGGCCCAGCGTCTTGACAAAAATCCAGGCGGAGGTTTTTCGCACAGTTCGGCCCCCCATGGGGGCCCTCGCTGGGCCTCGGGACCGTCGAGGAGCGACTCGGGATGACAAACCAGTCCTGGGGAGCGGGTCGAGACTTCCGGGGACCCCGTAGCGAAAAAATCACGACATCGGATCTCTGGGGTTGCGATCGGAGTGGCTCGGCGCGTGAGAGTGGCCCCTCGCCGGAGTGGCCTGTCAATTCTCGGGGAAGCGTCGGGCTCGAGTGCGCCGGAGCTCGGAGGTGCCGACGCCTCTTTTGCTGGCGAGCGCGCCCCGGGTTTTGACGGTCCAGTTTTCGTGGGCTGCCTGCAGCGGGAGCTCGCGTCGGATTTCAGACTTGACCTCGTCATATTTTCACGACGGCCCCGTGAGTCAGCCCGAGTCGTAAGTCGGGCATTGTCCCTCCACAGGAGGAGTATTCCAAAATAGTGCAACAAAATAGTATGGGGACGATGTTTCTACCATTTTTGACCATGGGGTATGGTTTGACCATGCTTCACTTTTCCTCGAAAGTCTGCCTGCAGGGGGACATGCCCGACTTAACCCGAGTCACCTGAGCCCGGTCTGTCGGCCTCTTTGTATGTCGTTTTGTGTAGCCGTCTCCGAATTGCATCCTCTGCGGCGCTCCGCCTACCATGATTCGATGAACCACAGCTCGTGCCGTCAGGCTCATCCCCGAAGGGGAGGGGGGGGCGCCCCTTTTATGTTGTTCGTCCTGGATAGATAGTCCGCCCATGCGCGGCCCGCGCTTTCCCACCCGCCAGGTCGTGGTAATCTCCTCCTCCTCCTCCCCCTCCCCCTCCTCCTCCTCCTCCTCCTCCTCCTCCTCCTCCTCCTCCTCCTCCTCCTCCTCCTCCTCCTCCCTCCTCCTCCTCCTCCTCCTCCTCCTCTCCTCCTCCCATATCACTGTCGCAAAGCGACGCCCAGAAGCGTTCACGGCACCGCCCTGAGTGTGAGTTGACCGTTTCTCAGGACCAATTGAACTGAACTGAACTTCTCCTCCTCCTCCTCCTCCTCCTCCTCCTCCTCCTCCTCCTCCTCCTCCTCCTCCTCCCTCTCCTCCTCCCCCTCCCCCTCCTCCTCCCCCCTCCTCCTCCCCCCTCCTGTTGCCGGTGCGGTGCGCTCGAGAGCCCGACCCTCGTGCGGGCCCACGGGGGCTCCCGCCAGCACGGGCCGCCGCGCTCGGCCGGCCTGGGCACGTGGCCGCCGCCCGGGGCCCCCCGGAGGCCGGGCGCCGGAGGCCACCCTCGCCTCTCAAGTCCTCTCAAGTCCGGCCTGTCCCTCTCTCGGCGAGGACCATCGAAGAGCGTCTTGAATGACCGTGCGAGCACATGCACAGGGAATGAGAGGGCGTCCGAGCGATGGCGGGAAGCGGCACGAAGAGACACGAATTCGGCGGTGCGCGCGGTGCGCACAGGAGGAGTATCCAAAAATAGTTTTAAAAATAGTCTGGGGACGGTTTCCGGGTGTTGTCGACCCTGCCGGAGCACTTTGGGATCGTCTTTCGTTTTCCGTCCAGAGCCCACCTGTCGGGGGACATGCCCGACCGAGCTCTTGCCCAGGGTCGCTCTTGCGTGTAGCCGAATGGCACCGCCCACCGAGCCACCCCAACCCAGCCCGAAGGCCCCGATCTGCCCTCCATTTCCAGTGGGGGGGGTCGGAGAACATTGAAAACCCACATATGAAGCCCTGTACTCCCCCCTCCCAACCCGAAATTCGGGTCTTCGGGTTGGGTTGGGGTGGTCTGGTAGGTAGTCAGAGTGGGTCCCAAGAGAACGGGCACTAAGACCGACACCAGTTCACAGTGGGGGGTTCAAGCAGGGGCGAGCTGGAGGTCTGGTACGATCGAAATGGGCACAGAGAGAGCGTCCGAGGAGGAAGCGGCACGCCTACCGCTACCCTTCCCTCGTTTTTCCCTTGCTGGGCCTCCTGGGAGGCGCCCGGAAATTCTGATCAGAACGCACCCCGCGAGAGGTCCGGGGAGTAGCGGCATCGGTACCTTCTGGTTTCCCCAGAAACGAGTACGACGACCGACAGCAGTTCACAGTGGGGGGTTCAAACAAAAGAAGCATTGCGCACCGCATCTCTCCGCTCCGCCTCCGGCAGTACCATCGTCGACGATGCTCGTTCGATGCTGACGATGCTCGTTCGATGCTGCACCGTCGGCAACGAGGTGCTGGGCCTCCATGGACTCCAGAGTGGGGTCCGAGCTGATGGGGTCGGAGGATCGCGCCGCATCGCCGATGCATCGGGCGATGCGGTTCGGGGTGGAGCCCGGTTTTCTCCACGCCGACGTCGGCGGCGCATCGCCGGCGCATCGGCGATGCGGCGCCGTCCTCCGACCCCGTCCACTCCGATCCCATCTGGGGCGCCTCGCGAGGACAGCTGCGGCGAGCTGGGAGTGCTTTCGATGTCTGTGCATGGCAACCTTGGGAGGCGACGCGGAAGTCAGCTTTTCCTGCATTCGGGCCGCGTTTGGGCCTTCCTCCTGCTCCTCCTCGCCCGTCCTGCGCCCCCTCCCCCTCCCCGTTCTTCCCGCCTCCCCTGTTGAAGGGGCGCATCTGGAGGTCTGGAACGATCGACACGTGCACGGAGAGGATTGGCACGAAGACCGACAGCAGTTCCTGTTCGGCCTGCACAGGACCCGCTGTCGGCGCCGCCGCGGACGCTGCCCCTTTGAGACGGGAGGCCGCATGCCCAACGGCGGCCGCCGTCGGTGTTGGACAACATGTGCGGTCGGGAATGGTGCTCACTTTTTCCGTACCCATTTCCGGGCGTCCAGAGAGGTTCAGGCGGGGAAGAAGCACACAGACACCAGTAACCGTCGACCCCCCAGAAGATATCGGAAACTGTGGGAGGTGGGGGGATGAAGGCGAAGACCCAGAAAATATGGGAACATGTGGGGGGCCCTGGGATTTGTGTGCATCTCTTTGTGTGTCCCTGGGCCCCTTCAGAGGTGCTCGAGCACTTGCCGCTGGGCCGGTGGCTGATCCGCGGGGCGCACTTCTCGGAGGACTTCGCCTCCTGCCGCCAGGAGCCGGGGGAGGGCGAGCCGAGGCCGCTGCGTGTGACGTGCGGCCCGAAGCAGAGGCTCCTTTCGGCCCCTCCGACTCGACTGGACTCGAGCTCGATCGATTCCGATTCCGATGCGGTTCGCCCCCGTATTGGGGCGGTCTTCGGGGCCTCTGGGGCCGTCTTGGGGCGATCTTGGGGGCATCTGCGGCCATCTCGGAGCGTCGGAAGCCCGAAAACGCGAGAACGCGAAGAACATCGAAAACCACAAGGAACATCAATGATTGCTGCCTCTTTGGGCCCTCTTGGGGGTCTTGGGGCGTCCTTGGGGCCTCTTGGGCCGTCTTGGGGCCATCTTGGGCGTCTTGGAGCGCTCTTGGGCTGTCTTGGAGGCCGCTTGGACCCTCTTGGGCGCTTTCTGGGGCCCTCTTGGCCCGTTTTGGGGCCCCCTGGCCTCTGGAAAAATCATGTGGGGATGCCCGAGAGCGCGCGAGAGCGCCCAGGAAATTCGGAAATCTGGGGCCCCAGCCCCACGAATACCACCATCCCCCAGTCCCGAGCACAGAGAACAGAGGACACGTGAGAACCTGGGGGTGACGCCACTTCGTGCCTCGAGGCACGGTGGCAGGTGGCAACAGAGAGTTGCAAACGTACGTCTGGCATGGGCAGTCATGCTCCTCTCTTGGGGGTCGACCATCCAGTGGTGGGCCTTCGCGGCGGCCCTCGTCGCCACGGCTGGACGCAGCCCAGGGAGCTTGTGCGGTTGGACCCCAGGAGGGGTTCGGGAACCGATATCTGAGGTGCTCGAGCATCTGCCCCTGGGCCTGCGGCTGGTCCCCAAGGGGGGGAAGTACGATGGACGTGACCAAGATGTCGCGGGGTGCCAGATCTTCATCGAGATGAGTTGTTCAATGGCGGTGTTTCATCGATGTCGGCACTCGGGGGCCATCTGCAAGACCCAGCACCATCAATAAGGAGTACGGGGCGGAAAGCTCCACCTGGGGAAGGGGCTGGTAATTACCTCTGGGGCCGCGGATCAGCAGCGATCGCATCTGCGGATGCCAGGGGACTTGTCGACGCCGATCTTGGTCATGGTCCATGCTGGCCGTCGCCAGTTCGCGGGGGTGATCCACGAGTTGACGGTCACCACGATGGGATGTGGCCAAGATCGGCACCGACTTTTCCGCGCTCGGTCTTGGCCATGGCTCTCATTGTCTCTCCCTCCAGCTCCCCAGGGCACGCTTCGCGGAAGTTTTTCGGCTCATGCCGGAAGGAGGTGGTGGTGCCCATGGACGCCCACGACGTGCTGTCGCTGCACCTGCACGACAGCAGGAGAAGAAAAGGCGGCACAAGCATGCGTTCGTGTCGGACGGAAGGGGGAGCAGAGGATAGGGGGGACAGGGGAAGTGGGGGGGTGCGAGACCTGTTGCACGCAGCTGGTTTCGGCAGCTGCCATCGCGCTCCTAGATTACACTGGCTCCTCCCGCGCCAAGAGGCGCCAGGAAAGTCAGCTTCGTGAGCTGATTCGCTAACCTCCCCTCTGCTAACCTCCCCCTTCGTCCGACCCGATAAACGTTTCGGAGGTCCGCGCGGACTTCTCGGATCGGCGCTGGACCCCATGGGTAGCGCCTCCAGCGTTGCCCCTGGCGCGCTGCGCGCGCCAGGGAGGGGGCCAGCGCCGATCCAAGAAGTCCGCGCAGACCCCCGAAAGTCGATGTGTCTACGCCGCTGTTTCTTCTTCCAGACAGGCTGGCGGAGGCATTTGGCGCCGAGGCCGTCTTCTACGCCCTCCTCGACGGGGGCGATCAGGGGCAACGTCAGGGGGTGGTAGGCCCAGGGGGGGATGCATCGACAACCCCAATTGCCCATTCATCGCCGATTGGGGCCCGATACAGCCCGACCTGCCAGGAACGCGAGGGTTCGCTTTCGCGGGCCTATCGCCGATCTATCGGCGACGCACCGCCCGCTGGCTGTGCAGCCGTCGTTCGGGCGTGCCGCGTAGCTGGTGGCAGTTGTTGCTGCACGCGTGCGAACTTCGGCGTCGGGAGCCATCGGTCGTAGGTCACGCTGGACACGGCCTTGCCCGCTGCGTCCTGGTGCACGTGCCACGGGCCCGTCATCTTGCCCTCGTGCACGCCCTCCACTGTCTGGTGCAGCAGCTCTTCTGTGTCCGGCTCCACGTGCGGCTTGTCTAGCACGTCGGCCAGGGCGTCGTCCCGACGCCTGGGCGCGTCGCGCAGGGCCGCGTCCATGATGCGAGGGTCGGGCCCGCTCGCGAAGGGTAGGGGCGTCGTACACGCCAGTGTCACGCAAGAACCCGGTCATCGGGAGCCCCGCCTGGATGTCGTCGCAGACGGCGACATGTGGGTGCCCAGCAGCCTCCAGCATCCGCCGGTCCAGTGGTCCGTTGCATGCGAGCGGTATAGGACTGCCCGGACATCAGGCGCCAGGTCGTGCCGCCATGTCTGTGCGGCTCTCTCCAGAGAGCGTGCCACCCGCGTCCATCGGTGCACTTGGTGTACCACCCAGTTTTCGAAGTCGGGGCAGGTCTTTATCCACTCCAGCGCGCTGACTACGACACTGAGGGCCTAGGGTATGGGCCCCAGGGGATACGCCCTAGGAAGAGGCACTGGGAGTGGGCCAAGGGTAGGCTTAGAGGTAGCGCTCGGGGAAACTCTAGGGTAGGCCGAAGGGCAAGCCCTAGGGCTGGGCCTGGAGGAGGCGTAGGGTGATAGGCCAGCTGGTAGCTGCTTCCTCGGTTCCAGTGGGCTTGGCGGCAGCGTGCCGCGCTGCCCGTCCCAGGCGCTCCGCACGTGGTCCGCTGGCGTGGTGGCCAGTCGCTAGGCGCAGCGGCCGCCGACTGAGGGTGCGGGGCCCGAGACACGCGGCGCCAGCCACGGTATGTTGTCGCGCGTGGTTCGAGTAGGAGATCACATGTAGAATCGATTTTCCCCCAATTTTATTTTTTCGTCGAATCGCCGAAGGGATACGTAGCAGTCCACGAGCGTTTTACTTCTTCCCTTCTAGATGCGGCGAAGGATCGATTATGTAGTTGATCCCCTACTCCACCCAAGCCCCGAAGCTTTCCGTTTTACCGCGTTCTATTTTCAGCCTTACCGTCTGGCCCACCAAGAGAGTAAGGCCCATCCAATCCCATTTTCTCAGGAGACCGCCCAAAGCCTGGCAAGAGCTACCCTCCAAGCAGTCGAACTTCCCCTCGGCAAATCAGGCCGCAGGCGGCCACGTCGGCTCTAGTTCGGTATGAAGACGCTGGCACCCTCAGACGCTCCAACCTCCTCCTCCTCCTCCTCCTCCTCCTCCTCCTCCTCGATCCTCCTCGATCCTCCCCGATTCTCCTCGATCCTCGACCTGGGGACGTGGCCCCTCAGGCGAGGGCGTGGTCATCTACGAGGTGCGCCCCGCTCCGCTGCTTCCGCCCCTCGCCGCGCGCCCGCTGTGCGAGGCGGCCGTGCCGCCGCCGGCGGCGCTGGCGGCCGCCGTGGCTGCCTTCGAGCAGGATGTGCCCGTGCGTTGGTGCCACTTTCCTCTCTCCTCCTCCTCCTCCTCCTCCTCCTCGCCTCCTCCTCCTCCTCCTCCTCCTCCTCCTCCTCCTCCTCCTCCTCCTCCTCCTCCTCCTCCTCCTCCTCCTCCTCCTCCTCCTGCTCCTCCTCCACTCCTCCTCCTCCTCCTCCTCCTCCTCCTCCTCCTCCTCCTCCTCCTCCTCCTCTTCCTCCTCCTCCTCCTCCTCAAACTCAAACTCGGACTCGTTTCTGAAGGTGCTGGGGCCCAGGTGGCCTGCCCACGAGGGCCGAGATCGAGGAAAAGCGCCCAGAGTGCAAAAATCCCATCGTCGCCGGGGCCTCCCGGCTGGCGCCAGCCCGAGACGTTGGGGGCCTTGGCCTTGGCGGCCCGGGCACGCCTGCGCTCGACCGCCTCCTGATGCTTCCGACGCCCACCTCCTCGGTCTCGACGCCGGGGGCCCGACTTTTTCCCTAAGCCTCCTGTGTCGGGCTCGCGTTCTGGATAGAGCGCGGCGGTCTCCGCTCCTCCTCTCCTCCTGCTGCCTCCTCCTGCGCTGCTCCCTGGGTGGCTGCGAACCGCGCAACGATCGCGGCTATCCAGCCGAGTCGGGGGCCGCACGGACCCAGACGAGACTTCGCTGCTCCCTGGGTGGCTGCGAACTGCGCAACTGCCACCACCTCCGGGGTGCCCGACGAAAGTTGTGGGCTCGACGTTTCCAGCCGCTTTCGGCCGTTTCGTTTTCGGCCTGCTCGGGTTCGAGGCTCGAGGTCTTCGGCCGCTGCGGTTCGAGGCTTGACATGTTCGGTCGTGTAGGATCGAGGCTCGAGCAATTCGGCCGTCTTCGTGCCCCGGGGTGCCATTCCGGCTGCCGCGCCTCGCCGAGGGCGTTCCCGGGGGGCCCAGCTCGCCCCGAGCGGCCGCCAGAGGCCAGAGTCGTGACCCGAGAGCCACCAAGGGGACCGGCTCGGAAGTGGGGTGGGGGCGGCCGGGCGAGGGGGGGGTATGGCCGACATGTTGTTCGGGGAGAGCCGACCTGTAGGAAGAGAGGAGGGGGGGGATGAGGGAGGGGCCGGGCAAGATCGTGGGGCCGAGCTTTTGCCTTGGGTCTGGGGCCGATCTGTTCTATTTCGGGGGGGGCGACGCTTTATTGTTTTTGTAGAGGGGAGAACCGACCCGTAGCGCCCTCCCCAGCCACGCGCAGAGGGGGGTGGGGGGGAGGGGGCAGGGCTTCCTAGAAGCACCCCTGCTTCCTTCTGAGAAGCCCTCCCCCCTCCCCCCACCCTTAAGTCGGGCATGTCCCCCTACAGGCAGATTTTCGACGACGCTTTAAGCGTATTCCAGAAATGCTCGACGATGGTCGAAAATAATCAAACAGTCGTCCCCATGCTACCATTTACTGTTTTGGAATACTCCTCCTGTAGAGGGACACGCCCGACTCAACCCCGCCCCCCTTATGCGCGCCGCCAAGACCTGCAGCGCCCTCCCCTTCCCTGCAGGAGGCGGCGGAGGGCCCCGCGCCCGGCGAGGCCCGCGGCGGGCGCGCCAAGCGCAGGCGCCGCCGGGCCTCCCCAACGGGCTCGACCATGTCCCAACCTACAATGCAACACTTGACGATCTCAAGCCTGTGACGTACCCAGACCCCCCCGCGTTGTGACAAAAATCACGACGGGCGGTTTTTCCATATTTTCGGCCTCGGGGGGCCCTTCCCGGGCCTCGGGGCCGTCAAGAAACGACCCGGGACGAAGAACCGGTCCCGGGGAAGGGGTCCAGACCTCTGGGGGTCGACGTGGCGAGAAAAAATCACGACGTCGGGGGCCTGGGTATACGTGACAGCTTCTCTTGCAGGCGCCCTGCGCGCTGCTCCCCAGAGAGGATCTCGAGCACCCGCAAGAAGCACCGAAGAGCCGGAGGGTCTTCGCGCGTCGGGCCCACTGGGGGGCACTCGTCCGACCCGGTTCCGGCACCGTCTCGGCACTCTCTCGGCACTTCTCCGGGCGCTCGAGATTCGTTCGGGGCGGTGGCCTCGAAGCATGCTGGGAGCAGCACGAGGCTCGACGCAGCCCTGAGGTCCTGGCGCGGCAGGGCCTCGGCCAGGATCGAGTCGGGCGTGTCCCTCTAGAGGAGGAATATTCCAACACAGTGTGAAAACATCAGGGGGCGATTTGTTTCACTATGTTTGACAATTTTTGAGCATGTCTGGAATATTTTCCATTTTTCGTCGAAAATCTGCCTGTGGGGGGACATGCCCGACTTAAGGCTAGGATTGAGTCGGGCGTGTCCCTCTACAGGGGGAGGAGGAGAACACGCCCGACTTAAGGCTAGGACGAGAACGATGTTGTGACAAGACTGGCGCAGGATTCCCCAGGATGCGTTCCAGGACTTCCAAGAGCATTCAGCGGCCATCGTTTCTGGAGCCCGCATGGAACGTTTGGGCACTCCTGCGCGAAGCTGGGGGTGGTCACAGCTGGCCGTCCCCGTCGCCCATATCGGCGCACCACTCACACGTTTCGTGACCCCATAGAGACTTCCACCTAAGGCCCCAGTGGTGCCGTTCGCACGCGTCCCCGCCACCCTTTTCGGTGCACTCCTCACGCGTTTCGTGGCCCCATTGGAAGCTCCACCGAAGGCCCCAGTGGTGCCGTTCGCACGCGTCCACGCCACAAATCCCCCCGGTTCCCTGGGGAGGGGGCGGGGAAATTTGACCCCCCCTCCCTGGCCCCTCCGGTTTCCCGCAGCGGGGGAGGAAAGTGTTCCAGTCAAGCGATGGCGATCGCGCTCCTTCCATCTAAAGTTAGGCCCTGGGACCATCACGGATCGATCCATTTGGAGAAATGCCGCATGAAAACGTAGTCTAGGGCTCGGCTCGAGTCGTGGTTTTCACGATGTTGCAATCTTTTCGTGACGTCGGATCTCAGGGAGATGGGGTCGGAGGATCGCGCCATATCGCCGATGCGTCGGCGATGCGGCTCGTTGTATGCAGCCCAATGTTTTCCACGCCGACGGCGCCGAAGCAGCGCTGATTTTCGGGGAAACAACCAATGGCATAAACTTGAACTTTTGGAGGTCCGCGCGGAGTTCTTGGACAGGGAGCGCGCCAGGGGCAGCGCCGGAGGTGCCGCCAGGGGGATCCAGCGCCGACCCGAACAAATTCGCGCGAATCTCCGACACTTGATCGTCACGGCATGTTTTGTCCTCCTAGATGCATCGGTGATGTTTTGACGAGGTGCTGGCGATATGTGGCACGATCCTCCGACCTCGTCTACAGCCAACACCAGCGATAAGGGCGGACCCTACGACAAGGGCAACTTGCACCCTTCAGTTTTGACAGTCTGGGCGCGCCGCACTCTTGGTGTTCGCGCCGTTCCGAGGGCCTTGTATCCTTGAGCTCCATCCTTAGCGTTGATTGCACGGTGGCCGATGCGTCGCCGATGCATCGCCGATGCGTTGGCAATGTGCGGCGCGACCCCGTCGTTCGCAGGCGATGTTTTTCCCCAATCCCCGAGTTCCGCCCGAAATGTTTGGCCGCCCAGGAAAATTTGGAAACCCTAGGAGGATACACCCCAAGGGGGCCATTCGGACACACCCTTATCTAGGATGGACGCCCTCTCGTCGTATATATCCCAGGGTTGGGCCCCAATTTGTTGTATCCATTCGAAAACACCACGAAGCCTGGGATAGGGGTCGACAGATCCCCTGGTAGAATGCAGGCTCTATCGTCCTGCGGCAAGCGCGTCTGGTTTGCCTTGGTTGCAGCTCCGCCTGCCTTGTGCGCTTCCTTTCTTCTCCGCTGAAGGTGGCACCGAAACGGGCACCGGGCTCCTGCGCTCCTCCATGACATCTAGGAGTC
>CAUYUJ010020522.1:58355-65855 GCA_963575745.1 Prorocentrum cordatum | reverse complement strand
CAGACGGCCAAAGACGCCCCCCGCACCAGCCCAAGACGGCCTAACAGAGCCCTTGTAGCCCTGGGGGGCGCCCGAGACGCCAGGAGACGGCCGAATTCTGCTCCACGACCGTCCACGAAGGCCTTAGGAAGCACAGGGGAAGTTCCAAGAGGACCTCCGAAGAGGGCCCCCAGAGGCAAGAAGTAGTAAGGTCCTGAGGGTGATTGAGGGATTTGGGATCTTTCGCCTTTTCAGGATTCTGAGCCCCACGACGGCCCAACAGGACTCTTGGGGCGCCCTGGGGACGTCCGAGACGCCCAGGGCCCTTGCTCAGGACGGTCCAGGAAGCCGCTTGGAAGCACCGAGAGCGGTCCAAGAGGACCCCCGAGGAGGACCTCCAGAGGCAGAAACGGTTGAGGCAGCCAAGGTTATCGATGGACTTGGGCTGTGTCTCGTCTCTTCGGATTCTGGAGCCCCAGGACGGCTCAGGAGGTCCACCAGACCAGCCCCAGATGGCCCTACAGGGCCCCAAGATGCCAAGACGCCCAGGCGGGCCCCGCAGGGCCCGCAGACGGCCAAAGACGCCCCTCGGAACAGTCCAAGACGGCCCAACAGGTCCCCTGGGTCTCTCTGAGGGCGTCAGAGACGCCCAGAGACGACACAATCTCGCCTGGGGGCGATGCTTTGAAGATGCCCCGAGAAAGGCTTCCAAGGACTCCCAGGAGGGCCTGTGGAGGCAAAAGCAATTCATGCTCCAAGCGCTTTCGGAGATTTTGGCAGCCTTCTGAACCCGAAGACGGCCCAAACACGGCTCCAGAGGGCTCCAAGGTGATCGCGTTCTCACAGTTTTGCCGATCGGCGCGGGCCCCCCCCCCTCCCCCCCTCCATGGAGTAGGTCTTGGCTGTTTTTTGGCGCCTGTTTCGAGCAGGGGGAGACCCTCCCCCGGAGGACGCATTCATGCAAACAGTGGCATTGAGCAGAGGACTGGAGCCAGAACCCCCCCCCCTTCTTTCCAATGTCGAAACGCCGAATAAAAAAAAACGCTCACAAGACGGCCCAGGCGGGCCTCACAGAGCATACCCAGACGGCCAAGCACGCCCCCCGCACTGGCCCGAGACGACCCGACAGGGCCCCTTGTGGCGCTGTCGGGGCGCCCGCCCGAGACGCCCAGAGACCGCCCAATGCTGCTTCAGGACCGTCCACGAAGCTCCCAGAACGCACGCTGGGAAATCGCCAAGAGGATCCCCACGACCACTATGCGGGGGGGAGGAGGAGGAGGAGGAGGAGGAGGAGGAGGAGGAGGAGGAGGAGGAGGAGGAGGAGGAGGAGGAGGAGGAGGAGGAGGAGGAGGAGGATGAGGGGAGGAGGAGGAGGAGTGAGGAGGAGGAGGAGGAGGAGGAGGAGGAGGAGGAGGAGGAGGTGGAGGGAGCAGGCTGCGCGGCGTGAGGTGGCATGTCCCCGCACCACGAAGCTGCAGGGCCCCCAGAGGCAAAACATTGAATTGTTTGACATGCAGACGGGGTTGGGGCGCCATTCCAGGGCCAGGCGCAGTCAGGAGCGGGCAGAAGTGGAGACGAGCAGAATCGGCGGGCTTGCGCGCAATGGTTCTGCGCCTTTTCCTCCTCTCCCTCTTTCTCCTCCGCTTCCTCCTCCTCCTCCTTCTCCTCCTCCTCCTCCTCCCGTTTTACCTTCACGGTGCAGTCCTTGCAACCACCGGCAGCTAGGCCCTCAGCGTTTCTTGTCTTGCTTCTCGCTAGCTCGTTCTCTGGTTGTAGGGCAATTCGATTGCGCTTCTCATTGGGCACGTTCGCTCCTCCTCCCCGTCCTCCTCCTCCTCATCATCACCATCATCATCATCATCATCATCATCATCATCATCATCATCATCATCATCATCATCATCATCATCATCATCTTCATCTTCATCTTCATCTTTATCTTCATCATCATCATCATCGTCATCATCATCATCATATCCATCATCATTTCCATCATCATATTCATCATCATCATAATCAGCATCAGCATCATCATCATCATCTTCATCATCATAGTCATCATCATCATCATCATCCTCATCATCATCACCATCATCATCATCATCATGATCATCATCATCATCATCATCATCATCATCATCATCATCATCATCATCATCATCATCATCATCATCCTTCTCCTCCTCATCATCATCCCCATCTTCCGTCCTCCTCCTCCTCCTTCTCCTCCTCTTCCTCCTCCTCCTCCTCCTCCCCTCCCTCATGGACGCTGTGCTCCTCAAGGGAAAACATGTACGCTGCGCGCGCAACTCGGAGCTGGCACGCCTATCGCCCGCGGCGCCCGCCCGCGCGCGCTGCCTGGCCGCAGGCGGCTGGGGCAGCATCGCCGGCACGGAGGTACCCGCGCAAGGCGCCTCCCGGGCAGGGCACCCCGCGGTCGGGGGGAGGGGTTCTCCGAATGGCTTAGGCGATCCCTCCTCCTCCTCCTCCTCCTCCTCCTCCTCCTCCGCCTCCTCCTCCTCCTCCTCCTGCCTCCTGCCTCTCCTCCTCCCCTCCTCCCCCCTCCTCCTCCTCCTCCTCCTCCCCCTCCTCCTCCTTCCCCTCCCCCTCCCCTCCCCCCCCCCCCTCCCCCTCCCCCTCCTCCCTCCTCCTACTCCTCCTCCTCCTCTTCCTCCTCCTCCCTCCTCCTCCTCCTCCTCCTCCTTCCTCGGGTCGCCTACGGCCCCAAGGAAAACCTTGCAGGGGGGTGGGTGGGGGGGCAGGGAGGTTCTTTTGCCAGCTTCGGCCTCTGGGGGGCCCTCCCTGGGCCCATGGGCCGTCGAGAAACGACTCGGACTGAAGACTCTTCAGTGAAGAGCCGCTCTCGGAGAATGGGTCAGGACTTCGGAGGTTTTTGGGGCCCACGCTGTGACAGGATCATGGCGTTGGGGGCCTGGGCTCAGAGGAGGGCGAGTTGAGGCAACGGTACTTGGCCTTTGGGGGGCGCCTCTCGCCGGCACGGAGGTTCCCGGGCAAGGCTCCCCTTGCGGGGAGGGCACCTCCCCTGAGACTCTGGCTGGAGAAATGCCGCAGGAAGGCGGGGTCCAAGGCTCCAGTCGTGATTCTATGTCGTTTTTTTTGTTTCGGCTACTTCGGATCTGGGGGTCGCGGTCGGGACGGGGGGGGACGGGTGATCATGAGGGAGAATCAGTGGCGTCAGAGGAGGGCGAGTTGAGACAAGGGTAGTTGGCCTTCGTGGGGGGGATCCCTCGTCGCCACGGCTGGACGCAGCTCGGAAAACTGGTGCGTTTGGGCCCCGGGAGGAGTCCGGGGACCGATCTTGAGCTGCCGTGGCCTCAATTCGCCCTGCTCCGAGATTCATCCATACGTCTTAATACGTGAAGCTGTGAGCCCCTCTGTAGCGGAAGGCCTCTTGGGGAACCCATGCTTCGCCCCTTTGTGACAGAAGGGCTCGTTTTTTCCCAGTTCACGTCGGCCTCATGCATTTGTTGTTCATTGTCGTTGAGTTCCTGACAGGTTAATGTCCTCCGCATCAGCGCAAGTACATCGGCAGCGGCAGCAGCAGCAGCAGCATCAGCAGCAGCAGCAGGGGTGGGGGCGCGGGCAGCGGCGCGGTGGCGGGTGGAGGAGCATTGGGGGGAGGAGGAGGAGGAGGAGGAGGAGGAGGAGGAGGAGGAGGAGGAGGAAATGGAGAGATTGTGGTGATGGTGGTGACGGTGATGGTGACGGTGGTGGTGATGGTGCATGGTGATGGTGATTGCGGTGGTGATAATGATGGCGATGGTGCTGGTGGTGATGGTGAAGGTCATGGTGGTGGCAATGGTGATAGTGATGGCGATTTTGATGATGTTGATGATGTTGTTGATGTTGATGTTGATGTTGTTGTTGTTGATGATGATGATGATGATGATGATGATGATGATGATGACCGTGATGATGCTGATGATGACCGTGATGTTGATGATGATGGTGGTAAGGGTGATGAAGATAACGCTGAACTGATGATGCTGATGATGATGATGGTGCTTACGGTGATGACGATGATGACGGGGGTGACGGTGATGGTGGTGGTGGTGGTCATCAAGATGATGGTGATTATGAAGATGGTGATGGTGATATTGATTGTGATGGTGGTGGTGATGCTGCTGCTGATACTGATTATGCTGATGGTGTTGGTGATGATGATAATGACGACGCCGATGATGGTGGTGCTGATGATGTTGATGATGATGATGGTGATGATCATGAGAACGACGACGATGATGCTGATGATGAGGATGATGATGCTGCTGCTGATCATGATGGTTCTGGTGGTGGTGATGATGATGGTGATGGTGATGGTGACGGTGATGATGATGGTGCTGCTGCTGCTGGTGATGATGAGGAGGAGGATGAGGAAAAGGAGGAGGCGGGGAGGAGGAGGGATGATGGCGAGGATGTCGGGGAGGGGTAGTACATCAAGGAGAGAGAGAGAGAGAGAGAGAGACGAGAGAGAGAAGAGACAGATGGAAGCGAAAAGAGGGGGAGGGGAGGAGGGGATGAGGTAGGAGGAGAGGAGGAGGAGGAGGAGGAGGAGAGTAGAGAGGAGGGGGAGGAGGAGGAGGCAAGTAGGAGGAGGAAGGGAGACGGGGCCAACCTGGGCGGTCGTGAGTGCAGCAGGAGCTTGCAGCAGGCGCAGCAGCGGACCTGCGCTGTGGGCAGCGCTCCGATTGTGCGCCGCGGCCGCGCGCCCCTCCCTCCTCCTCCTCCTCTCTCCCTCCTCCTCCTCCGTCTCCTCCTCCTCCTCCTCCTCCTCCTCCCTCCTCCTCCTCCTCTCCTCCTCCCTCCTCCCTCCTCCCTCCTCTCCCCCTCCCTCTCCTCCTCCTCTCCTCCTCCTCCTCTTCCTCCTCCTCCTCTCATCCTCCTCCTCCTCTCCCCTCCTCCTCCTCCTCCTCCTCCCCTCCTCCTCCTCCTCCTCCTCCTCTCCTCCTCCTCCTCCTCCCCCTCCCCACCTCCCCCTCCCCCTCCTCCCCCTCCTCCTCCCCCTCCTCCTCCTCCGGCTCCCGTGCAGCGGTGTGCGCGCCTCTGGCTCTCCCCGTCCTCTCGTGCTCCGCCCTGCCCCGCGTGCACGACGCCGGGGCCCCCTCCTCGTCCTGGCCCCTCCCCAGGAGCCCGACGTCGGAAGTCCCGCGTCGCGGCTTCTGCACAGCGCCGAGCCCTGGAGCGGCTCTCCATCCCGGGGCGCCGGAGGTCGTCGTTCTCTAGCAGGTCGACCGGGGCGGGGAGGCGGCCTCCGGAGGTCGGAGGCGACGAAAGGCCGGCCGTGGCGGCTTCTTTTGCCGCGCCTGGGTCTGGGCTCCTCTCTGAGTCCGTAGCCTTCGTGCTCTGGCTGATTTTCGGGTGTTGAGGTTGTGTCGGACATGTGCTCCGAACGGTGCGGACGAGTAGTGCGGAAGTTTCTGCCTCGGAAGAGTGGGGCGGATGTTCCCGCGAAGGTATTGCAGAAACAGCGACGGCAAGGTAGGGCGGAAATCGACATCATAGGAGCTTGAAGAAAAGTAGGGCGGAAATTTTCCGCCTTACTTGCGGAATCGCCCAAAGTACACGGACCTGGAGTCGGGGGAGGGTCTCGACCCGTTCCCCGGAGACCTGCTTTTCGTCCTGAGCCGTCGGCCCTGGTGCCTGGCGAGGGCCCCCAGAGGCCGGAAATAGCGACAACAAGCCCGCTGTGATTTTGCTCACGACGCGAGGGGGCCCGGGGTAGCTGCCGATCCGCCTCTTCCGGCGCCGTCCCGGCTCTCGGCGCTCGGGCCCGCCCCCGCAGGCGCTGGCTCCGGCGGAGCCTACTCCATACCCGGCGTCCCCGACAGCAAGCCGCCGAATTTCCACCGGGTGGGGCAGAACCAGGGCTCCTACGAGGAGGCGCGGAGCGGAGGGAGGAGTGGGAGGAGGACGACGAGGAGGAGGATGAGGTGGTGATGATGATGGTGATGATGTATTTGATGGTGATGTTGATGGTGGTGGTGGTGGTAATGATGATGACGGCAATGACGATGGTGATAGTGGTGATGATGATGATGATGATGATGATGATGATGATGATGATGATGATGATGATGATGGTGGCCGTCATGATGCTGATGATGATGGTGGTGATGTTGATGATGGCGATGGTGATTGGTGATGGGGATGTTGATGAGGATGGGGATGATGTTGGTGATTGTGATGCTGATGCTGATGGCGATGAAGGTGTTTTTGATGATAATGAGGATCATCATCACGATAACGGTAATGCTGAGGGTAGTGATCAGGATGAGGCTGAGGAGCAGAAGGGAGATGCGGAGGAGGACCACGATGATGATGACAATGTTGACGATGTTGATGACGATAATGATGATTATGACGATGGTGATGATAATGACGATGATGATGATTATGATGATGATAATGATGATGAAGATGAGGATGATGGTGTTGATGATGATGGTGGTGATGATGATGGTGGTGATGATAAGGATGAGAATAAATATGATACTGATGATGACACTGATTATGATGATGATGATAATGATGATGATGATGATGATGATGATGATGGTGGTGGTGGTTGTACTGGTGCTGGTGATGGTGGTGATGGTGATGTTGTGATGATGGTGGTGATGCCGATGATGATTATGGTGGTGGTAATGATGAGGATGATGCTGATGATGATGCTGCTGATGATGATGAGGAGGAGGAGGACGACGACGACGCGACAGGACTACCCATATCCAAGCACGTCTGCCACGAGTGGAAAGTAGACGCATGCAGGAATGAAGCGTGCCTCATCGTGTTTTGGTGTAGTTGTCCCTAGGCTATGCTTGTGGGTTTTGGTGTGTGTGTGTGTCGTGTGTGTGTGTGTGTTGTGTTTGTGTGTGTTGATGTTTGTGTGTTTGCGTGCGTGCGTGCGTGTGTGTGGGTTGTGTTGTCTTGTCTTGTCTTGTCTTGTGCTGTGCTGTGCTGTGTTGTGTTGTGTTGTGCTGTGCTGTGTTGTGTTGGGTTGTGTTGTGTTGTGTTGTGTTGTGTGTGGTTGTGTGTATGGGTGTGTGTGTGTGTGTGTGTGCGTGGGGGGGGGGGGCTGTGCGTGTGTGCCCATGCGTGCGTGCGTCCGTGCGTGCGTGGGAATGTGTGTGTGTGTGTGCACGTGTGTGTGTGTAGGTGTCTGTGTGTGCACGTGTGTGTGTGTGTGACTTGTCCCCTCCTCCTTGCATGGTGGCACAATTCGCTACAACGGCATCCCCGTGTAGTTAGCTCTCCGCCAGTGCAGTTTCTCTGCCGAGCCGCCGACGCAAAACGTGTGTGTGTGTGCGTGTGTGTGTGTGCGTGTGCGTGGGTGTGAGTGTGTGTGTGTGCGTGTGTGTGAGTGCGTGTGCGTGTGTGTTCGTGTGTGCGTGTGTGTGCGTGTGTGTGTGAGTGTGTGTGTGTGTGGGTGGGGGGGGGGGGCGCGCGTGTGTAGGCGTGTCGGTTCAGGTGTCTTGCTTGTCGTTCGTCGGTTGGTGTATG
>CAUYUJ010020522.1:22539-58255 GCA_963575745.1 Prorocentrum cordatum | reverse complement strand
TAGTAGTAGTAGTAGTAGTAGTAGTAGTGGTAGTAGTCGTAGTATGATTATTATTAGTTTTATTTGTATTATTATTACTATTATTTGTATTATTGTTGTTGGTATTATTACCATTGCTGATGGTATTATTAGTAGTGTTATTATTACCATTACTAATACTATTAGTATTATTGTTATTGTTGTTAGTATTATTATTACTCTTATGATCTTCTTCTTCTTCTGTCGCGGGGGTCCCGGCCCAGGCTGCCCGCAGCGGTGTGGGGGCAAAGGGGGCTAGGTGAGGCCCGTCCAGGGGCCCCAGCGCCTGGCCGCAGGTGCGGGGAGCGTGGCCGCGGGCCCCAGCGACGACGCCGGGCCCGGGGCTCTTGGGACAGCCGCGCGGCAGCGCTGGAGCGGGTCGGCGGCCGCGGCAGCCCAGAGCTCCAACGCATGGGAAAAATCAGGACGGAGGCTTCTCGCAGAGTTCGGCTCCTATGGGGCCCACGGCGGGCCTCGGGACCGCCAAAAAACGACTCAGGATGAAAGCCGGTCCTGGGGAATGGGTCGAGACCTCCAGGGACTGCGCATGGAAAAAATCACGACGTCGGATCTCTGGGAGGCCTCTGCCTCGGCTTGGCAGCAGCCCTGTCGCTCCTGCCAGCGCCTGCGGGGTTAGAGGTGTACGTTATGATGCATATACGATTCTGAAGGCGTTTCGGGTCGTGCCGCTGACCCTGAAGACGACGACGAGGAGGAGGAGGAGGAGGAGCTGGAGGAGAAGGAGGAGGGGGAAGGGGGAGGAGGAGGAGGAGGAGGAGGAGGAGGAGGAGGAGGAGGCGGAGGAGGCGGAGGACGCGATGAAGCAGCAGGAGGAGGAGGCGGAGGATGATGAGGGGGACCAGGGGCAGGGCGAGGATGGGGGGGGGCAGGAGCAGTAGGAGGTAGAGGTGTACGTTATGATGCATCGACGGTTTTGACATCGAAAACCATAGAACACCGATCGGTCGATTGTCCAACAAAAAACTCGCGCGACCGCGACCGATAGCCAAATGTAATGAGGCCCTCTCCCTCTCCACGCAAGCGCTGCTCAGGCAATGAAACATCGGGAATGCCCCGTCTCGGTCCGCACGGTCCCCCGAGCTCTGGTGCGGGCGTCTGCTGGTGCGGTTCCTGGCAGGTCCTGTTGTCGTTCGCACGTTTTTCAGTTCATGCTTGGTCAGGTTTCTTCTTGATTCTGTTTCGCGAAGCAGCGTCGCGAGGTATCAGAACGATGATGATGATGATGATGATGACGATGATGATGATGATGATGATGATGATGATGATGATGATGATGTTGTTGATGTTGTTGATGATGATGCTGATGATGATGATGGTGATGAGGATGAGGATGATAATGATGATGATGCTGATGATGATGACAGCGACGACGATGATGCCAGTGGTGATGATGATGGTGGTATTGATGCTGATGCTGATGCTGCTGCAGATATGGTATTGTTGATGATGAGCATATTGTTGTTGATGGTGGTGATGGTGGTGATGTTGATGTTTATGACGAGGATGGTGATGATGATGATGAAGGTGATGATGATGTGGATGATGCTGATGATGATGGTGGTGATGGTGATGATGATGCTGCTGATGATGATGGTGACGACAATGGTGATGAGGATGAGGATGTTGATGATTAAGATGATCAGGATGAGGATGATGCTGATGATGTGGATGTTCTCGATGATGGCGGCGACGACGACGACCATGATGATGCTGATGATGTGGATGTTCTTGATGATGACGACGACCATGATGATGATGTTGATGATGCTGTTGCTGATGATGATGGGGGTGATGGTGATGGTGATGATGCTCATGCTGTTGCTGATGATGATGACGGTAATGGCGATGAGGATGATGATGATGAGGATGATGTTGATGATGTGGATGTTCTCGATGACGGCGACCACGACGACCATGACGATGATGGTTATGATGATGATGTTGATGATGTGGATGTTATTGATGATGGTGACGACGACCACGATGATGATGATGTTGCTGATGGAGATGCTGATGATGTTATGGATGATGATGTTGATGATGATGCTGATGGCGGTGATAATTATGATGATGTTGCTGTTAGTGATGATGATAGTGGTGGGGATGATGGTGGTGATGGCCATGATGATGATGACGATGCCGATGATGATGGTGATGACGATTATGATGATGATGATGATGGTGATGATGATGATGATGATCCTGATGATGATGATGATGATGATGATGATGGTGGTGGTGGTGATGATGATGATGATTCTTACAATTATTGTCACTATTATCATTATGTAAAGGCGATTTTTCTGAGTCGATTTCCCGCTCAGCGTGTAAGCATCCCCGCAAGAGGAGGAGGATGATGATGAGGAGGAGGAGGAGGCGAAAGAGGTGGAGGAGGAGGAGGAGCAGGAGCAGGAGCAGGGGGAAGGAGGCAGAAGGAGCAGGTGCAGGAGTACGCGTCGCAGGTGCGAGACAACGGACCTGGTTGCACAGGGCAGCCCCCTGAGAACCGAACCGACGCGTTCATTAGTCGTGTCCGCAGTTGGCAGGAGCATCATCAGTCGCGGGAACGGGGGCAGCGGCAGGAGCAGAAGAAACAGATGTGTTGGACACTGGCCGGTATGAAAGCGATGGAGCCCGCACATCGGTGTATCACAGCGGGCTCCGTGGGACCGGGCGGAAACAAGCACGCAAGTCTCGCATCAAGTGGGTGCGCAAAGGTATGGCTTGGACAGGAGCTTGCATCTGGGTGCGTTTTAGCTCAGGCCCTGACGACGGGCAGCGACGAGGCGGCGACGGGGCGGCGACGGCGACGACATAGCCGCCAGACTGGCACGCAGGCACAAACGACGAGCGGCGACGGGGCGGTGACGGCGACGACATAGCCGCCAGATCGCTACGCAGGCCCAGCTCATTCGAAAAGAAGTAAGAACCCCCAAGTGCAAGCACTGTACGGGGAAAACCGATAGATGTATGGTTGTACATATATAGTTGGTATGCACGTTTGTATGTTTGGTATGCATGTACGTATGTATATACATATATATATATACACATGTACTTATGTACGTGCATGTGTATGTGTATGTGTATGCACGTATGACAGAGCGCGCTCTGTGGTCGCTTGGAGGGGGGGGGTTGGAACCAGACCTTCCCCCCCTGGATGGAGGGGGGGCGGGGATGTTCGAAGCCCCCCCACCTCCCGTGACAGAGGGGGGGGGGTTCGAACCCCCCCCTCCCCCACCCCCTCCTCCTCTTCTCTCCCTCTCCTTGGGCCGGCGCCTGCGTCGGCGGCGGCTGGCGGCGGCGGCGGGGACGACGATTTCCTTTTCTGGGCCAGCGCCGGCGCCTGCGGCGGCGAGCAGCGGCGGCGGGAAGCGTCGACGAGGACGACGGTGGTGGTGGTGGTGGTGGTGGTGGTGGGTTGTGCTGGTGGTGGTGGCGGGTGTGGTGGTGGTGGTGGCGGTGGTGGGTTGTGGTTTGCTGTGGTGGTGGGTGGTGGAGGTTTGTGGTGGTTGTGGTTGGTGGTGGTGTGTGGTGGTGGGTGGTGGTGGTTTTGTGCTGTGGTGGGTGGTGGTGGCGGTGGTTGGGTGTGGTGTGGGTTTGGGTGGTGGTGTTGTGTGGTGTTTTGTGGTGGTGGTGTGTGGTGGTGGGGTGGGTTGTGAGGGCGTGGTTTGTGGAGGAGGTGGTGTATGGTGGTGGTGGCGGTGGTGGTGGTGGTGGTGGTGTGGTGGTTTGTGGTGGTGGTGGGCTGTGCTGCTGGTAGTGGTGGTGGTTGTGGTGGTGGTGGTGGCAGTGGTGTGGTAGATTGTGTTGGTCGTGGCAGTGGTGGTGGTTTCTGGTGGTGGTGGTGATGGTGAGTTGTGGTGGTGATGGTGGTTGTGGTGGTGGTGGTGGTGGCTGTGGTGGTGATGGTGGTTGTGTGTGGGTTGGTGGCGGTGGTGGTGGTTTGGTGGTGGTTTGGTGGTGGTGGTAGTAGTGGTAATCGTCGCTGCGTCCCCGCCGTCGCCGGCGCCAGCGCCGGCGCCAGGACGGGGGGGCCGTTTGAACCCCCCCCCCTCCCTCCTTGGGCTGCCTCTGGTCATCGTCGCTGCGTCCCCGCTGTCAGCGCTGCTGGCGGCCGCCAGCGCCAGCGCCGACGCCGGGGGGGGGGGTTTTGAATCCCCCCCCCTTGGGAGGGAGGGGGGTTCGGGAGGGTGGGGCTTGGGGGGGAGGGGGGTCCCCCTGGTTTTGATCGACGGCGTTGAGTGTTGGGGGAGAGGGCTCACCCCCTGGTTCGAAACGCGCCGCCGAATGTTCCTAAGGCAAGCGCCCATGACACGCGCTCTCTCGTACGTATATATGTATGGATGGATGGATGTATATATGTGTATATGTGCACGTATGTATGCATACATGTATGTATGCATGCATGCATGTATGTCTGTTAGTATGGGTGTATGCATGCATGTATGTACGTATGTATGTAACTATAGGGGTGCATGCAAGTGTACATATAGGTATGTATGTGTGGATGTGTGTGTGCATGTACGTACGTACGTACGTATGAATGCATGTGTGTATGTATGTGTATGTGCGTGTGTGTATGTGTATGTATGCAGGCATGGATGTATGCATGTATGTGTGTATGTTTGCGCGTACGTACGTATGTATGTATGGATGTATGTAGGTGCTGTATGTGCGGATGCACGTGTGTATGTATGAATGAATGTATGTATACGTGTGTATATATACATGTGTGTATGTGTATGTAGGTGTGTTTGTTTGCATGCATGTATGTATGTGTGTATGCGTACATCCATGAATGTATGTATGTTCGCATGTATGTATGCAGGTGTGCATGTATGCATGTGTGCACGTATGCATGTATGCACTCTCTGGCATATGTGTAGATACGTATGTGTTTGTGTTGAAACATATGTCCATTGGAGTGTGTGTGTATATATATGCGCTGCAGCGGAAGAGCCCAGTCGGATGTGGAGGAGGAGCAGGGTGAGGAGGAGGAGGAGGAGGAGGAGGAGGAGGAGGAGGAGGAGAGGACGAGGAGCAGGAGGGAGGAGGTTGTGGTGGAGGAGGAAGGGAGAAATTCCGCTTTCCCTAACGACTGGCGGGATCGCGTTTGCACGCGCGCGCGATTCGAACCGGGTGCGAAGGCGATTTCCAGAGCTGGGGGATCTCCGTTTCACTTCAATCTTGCCCCCCCAACCTCCGATCGTGGTCGTGTTCCTGGATGACGCGGTCCTGCCCCGAATGCCAAGGCAAAGTTGGCCGTAGGGAGCGCGTCCACATTCGCCAACCTAGTGGGAGAAACATTCTGCCATTCCCAAGGTGGGGCAGGAGGAAGAAAGCCTGATGTGTGCGCTTTTCTCCTCTCTTGCGTCTGCATGCTCATGTCAGGCGTCGCTTCACGCTTCGCACGTTGTGGCCACAGCCGCGGGGCGAAACGCGTCTCGTCTTTGAAACTCGCAGCGCGGGATCCTCATGCCAAATCGTGAACAGACAGGGAGCAGCGTCTCAGGGGCAACGTTAGGGGGGAGTAGCCACTCCGCGCAGGCTCAGGGGAGAACGCATCGACCCCACATCGCCCATCCATCACCGATCGGGGCCCGATAGCACACTGCACCCAGGAACGCGCGGATTCGCTATCGGGGGCCTGTCGCCGATCACTCGGCGATGTATGGCCGATTCCAGCTCGATGTCCCCCCATCCCTCCCCCGAGCCAGTCCCCTGGTGGTTTTCGGGTCATGCCTCGAGCCTCTGGCGGTCGTTCGGGACGGTCCAGAAGCCGTGGGAACGCTATCGCCGAGGCGCAGCCGCTGGAAGGCATGCCGACCAGAGAACCGCCGAGAACCCACGAGAGCTGAGCTGAGAACCGCGGAGAAGGTCCGAGAACCGGCGATAGCTCCCCCTTGACTCGAGATCCGCCCTACTTTGGCTTATTTTCCAACTTAAATTGCGTCGGAAGTCCACCTACAAGAAGCCGAAAAAGTGGGGCGGAAATTTCTGCACCCAACATAAAATAAGCCGGAAATCCACGGAAATAGGGCGGAAACAGCAACAGAAAAGTAGGGCGGAGATTGGCATCAGCGGGGCTTGAAAAGTAAGGCGGAAATTCCAAGCCCTACTTACGAATTTCCCCAAAGTAGGGCGGGTCCGGAGTGCCCAGATCATCTGGGACCGGCTTAATTCGGTAACGGGTTTCTGGGTTGTCGATTTCAGGTCGCGACCGGATCCCGGTTTTGACGCCATCTCGAAGTAATTGAAAAACGCCCCTGCTAATGATCTCTGAATTTCGGTATTGGCAACCCGAATTTCGGTATCGATTGCGACGCAGAACTCGGTATCGTCGAACGCGAAATTCGGTAACGAACCAGGCGCGGATTTCGGCATTCCTGCTGCAAAATTTCGGTAACGACGGCGCAGGATTTCGGTAGCGACGAGACGCCGAAATCCAGTATCGCTGAACGCGAATCCAGTAACGAATTACCGGGATTTGCACGCTGATTCAACCGTGCACGCGTGACTCCTGATACCGGAATCAATCCCTGGATTCCAGTCTTCCAGTAACGACCGGCTCTGCTACCTCGCTACCGGCTTTGGGCGGTCGCGGATGATCTGGGTGCCAGAAGGGCCGGTCTCGCACGCCGCGGCTTGCCGGGCTCGGCAGGGGACGCCGCCGACGACTGCGTGCAGAGCCAGGGCGTGGCCTGGTCGAAGGAGCAGTCAGTGCGGCGCCGCGCCCGGCACCGGCTTGCGGCTCGCCCCTCGCCCCATGCTTTTTGCTGCCCAGGAGGGGCGACGTCGCCCCGAGCCCAACCATGTCGGCGTGGACTCCTGGAGGCCTTCTCGCCTCGGGGTGCTCTCCAGCAGCTGCGCCTCGCCGGGGGCGTTCTGGGCGTGCCCCGATCGTCCCAGCCAGTTGCCAGAGACTTGGCGTGTGGCCCGAAAGCCAGAACTCCTCCGGCGAAGGCGAGGGCGCGAAGAGGAGGAGGAGGAGGAGGAGCAGGAAGAGGAGGCGGCGGAGGAGGAGGAGGAGGCGGCGGAGGAGGAGGAGGAGTGGGAGGAATACGAGGAGGAGGAAGAGGAGGAGGAGCAGGAGGAGGAGGAGGAGGTTGCCGGCAGCCGAACTGAGGCCACGTTGCTTGAGTCGGTTGCCAAGGTTCTCTTCCCCCAGCCATCATTCGATGTTAAATTCTTATGTGGATGAATACGCAGCGCTCCGCGTCTCAACGCACGCCTCCTCCGTCCTCCCTGGCTCTCATCCCAGCCCCTGCCCTCCACATGTCCATTCCAGTACGCTCCTCACACGCTTCGTGCACTCATCGGGAGCTCCACCGAAGGCTCCAGCGGGTGTGTCCACATGCGGTTCCCCCCTGTTTCGGCGCAGGCCTCGCACGTGTCGTGGCCGCAGAGGGAGCTCCGCCTAATGCCCCAGCATGTGTGTCCACACGCGGTCCCCCCACCCATTTCGGCACACCCCTCACACGCTTAGTGGCTCCATAGGGAGCTCCAACAAAGGACCCAGTGGGTGCATCCACATGCGGTTCTCCACCCCAAAACATCTCAGCGCATCCCTCACGCATGTCGTGGCCCCAAGGTAGCTACGTTTAAGGCCCCAGTCGGTGCGTCCACGTGCGATTCCCCCCAAATTCGTCGCAACCCTCACACGTTTCGTGGCCCCCCCCATGCCAAGGCCCCAATGGGTCCGTCCAGATGCGGTTCCCCCTATGTCGGCGCACCCCTCACACGTTTCGTGGCCAAATATGTAGCTCCACCTGAGGCCCTGGCGGGTGCGTCCACAAGCGTTTCCCCCCCACTTCAGCGCACTCCTCAGGCGGTTCGCGGCCCCATACCATACGGAGCTCTCACATCCTTCGTCCCATCTGTTTTGCGGTGCGCGCACTTGCACACGGTTAGGTCCTTCGCCCGGATAATCCGTAAGGGCTTCGCCCCATGCCGCCGGCCCCCTCTGTAGGAGAATGGGCCATGGAAGAGCGAAATCATGAGGCTTTGGCTTCGCCGTGAAGCAGTGTCGGGACCTGTTTGTTTTTTTCGACCTTGACCCTACGGATCTGCGTGAGAGGTGTCGCCGAATTTCAGAAATGTGGCAAATCCCTTGTGTTGTTGGACCCTGACCCTACGGATCTGCGTGAGGGGTGCCGCCGAATTTCAGAAATGTGGCAAATCCCCTGTGTTTTTGGACCCTGACCCTGCCGATCTGCGTGAAATGTTGCAAATCCCTTGTATTTTTGCACCCTGACCCCGCTAATCTGCGTGAGGGGTGCAACCGGATTTAAGAAATGTTGCAAATCCCTTGTGTTTTTTACCCTAACCCTGCCGATCTGCGTGACGGGTGTCGCCGAATTTCAGAAATGTGGCAAATCCCTTGTGTTTTTACGTCCTGACCGCATGAGGGGTGCCGCCGAATTTCAGAAATGTGGCAAATCCTCTGTGTTTTTTTACCCTGACCCCGCCGATCTGCGTGAGGGGTGCCGCCGAATTTCAGAAATGCGGCAAATCCCTTTTGTTTTTTGGACCCTGACCCCACCGATCTGCGTGAGGGGTGCCACCGAGTTTCAGAAATGTGGCAAATCCCCTGTGTTTTTGAACCCTGACCCCGCCGATCTGTGTGAGGGGTGTAAATTTTTACCCACCCAAGCAATTCAGACAATACGATTTGGGCGTGGCAAAAATGCTCGTTTTGGGCCTCCCCCCCTCGCGCGGTCCATCAACAACGAACAGTAAGCAGCAAGAAGTCAACAAGGAACAGTAAGCAGCAAGAAGCAGAACTGTAACAGTGGAAACTGGAAGCTGCAACTGGCACAGGAAACTGCGAACCTCCGGCCTACAGCCTGGTGGCCCCACAAGGGGGCCCGCGGATCACAGCCCCTGTCACTTAGACGGTACGATCATCCGATCACAGTCTGTGCAGCGCAATAGGGAGGAGGAGGAGGAGGAGGAGGAGGAGGAGGAGGAGGAGGAGGAGGAGGAGGAGAGGAGGAGGAGGGGAGGGGAGGAGGAAGGGGGAGGGAGGAAAGGAGGAAGAGGAGGAGGAGGGAGGAGGAGGAGGAAGGAGGAGGAGGGAGGAGGAAGAAGGAGGAGGGAGGATGAAAAAGGAGGAGGAGGAGGAGGAGATGGATCGCCCTCTTGCCCCTCTGCTGACTGTAGATCGGTGTTGCCTCTTGAGCCCGACCTCGCACGGAAGCCAAACGGATCTGGCGCCAGACCCATTAGCCTTCCCCCTCTCCTGCCCATTCCCCTCCCTTTCTCCCCATCTCGATATTCCCTCGCCGTCGCATTCGCTCCTCCCCCTCCCTTCCCTTTGCCTTCTCCCTTCCTTCACTCCCCCGTCGTCGTCAATCGATCCTCATCACGGGTAGGGCCACCCACAGTCAGATTCAATCCTATTCAGCTAGCCGCATTGTTGTACACACCCGCACCCGTATCGAGATCCACCCGTCGTGCCCAGAATGCCTTGACACTCAGACCTCAGACCCGCCAGCGCTCAGAGCCCGCTCATGTTCGGACTCGCCAGCACCGAGATTCGCTCAGGCTCCGACCGACTCGTTGCTCAGACCCTCCCGTGCGGCAGGTTCTTGTCGTGCCGACGCGGCAGCGACCCCCCGCCGCGGGCGTTCAAGGTTGAATGCCGCCAGTGGCCCAGAATCGGACATTATGGAAGGACTTGGCGATCGAGAGGCCGCCGGCCGTTCCAGGTGGAACGATCCACGCGGCGCCAGGAAAGAGCCACAGCCAGGGTCGTCGCGACATGAACCTGCCGCAGCCGCTCGTACACCGGGCAACACCCAAACACACTTGTACTACATGTGCGTCGGTCGCGCAAGGCTTATCGCGTAAGCTCCGTGGTGGGCGCTCTCTGGCCATGCCGCCAGGGAAACGACCTACTGCAAAAGATGTTGTGCCATCTTCTCGGGTCGGACGTGCGCCTCCAACAGAGGCACAACGTGTCAGTATGTCCCGATGCGTCCCATACGCTCACCACGCCGACGCTCGGGCTCACCCGGAGGAGGGCGACGAGCGCGAGGAAGCGGGAGCACGAGGAGGCAAGAGGGGCCGCAGTCGCACGAACACTGTGGCCGCTCGTGAGCGGGCTCACTCGGAGGCGGGCGACGAGCGCGAGGAAGCGGGACCACGAGGAGGGGAAGGAACGGGGAGTGATGCCGCTGATGATGGTGATGAACATGATGATGACGCTGCTGCAGCTGATGAGGATGAGGAGGAGGAGGAGGATGACGATGACGATGACGATGAGGATGAGGATGAGGATGAGGATGAGTATGCTGATGCTGATGCTGATGCTGATGATGATGATGATGATGATAATGATGATGATGATGCTGATGACGATGATGATGATGATGCTGATGATGATGATACTGATGCTGATGATGATGGTGATGATGTTGATGATGCGGAGGATGATGAGGATGAGGATGATGACGGTGCTGAGAATGAGAATGATGATGATGAAGAGGATGTGGATGATGACGATGACGATGACGATGACGATGATGATGATGATGACGAGGAGGAGGAGGAGGACGAAGATGATGATGATGATGATGATGACTATGATGATGATGTTGATGATGATGATGATCATGATGTGGATGATGATGAGGATTATGTTCATGATGATGATACTGATGATCATGATGATGATGATGATGATGATGGTGATTATGATGATGATGATAATGATGATAATGATGATGATGATGATGATGATGATGATGATGGTGGTGGTGGTGATGATGATGATGATGATGCTGATGATGATGATGATGATGATGATGATGACGCTGACGATGACGATGACGATGACGATGACGATGACGATGATGATTATTATGATTATGATGGTGGTGGTGGGGGGGGGGAGGAGGAGGAGGAGGAGGAGGAGGAGGAGGAGGAGGAGGAGGAGGAGGAGGAGGAGGAGGAGGAGGAGGAGGACCACAAGGAGGGGAAGGCGCTGGGAGCTGGGGGGGCGCCCGCCCAGGTGCTGCGCGGAGAAGGCAGTTCGAGGGGGGGCCGCGGGGCTGGGCAGCGGCGCCCAGCGACGGCAGCACCGACGCCACGCCCTCCTTCTCGACCCTTTTCCGTCTCCTCCTCCTTCTCCTGCTCATTCCTCCTTTCTCGCTCGCTCCTGTTCCTCCTACCCTCCTCTCGCTTTCGCTGGCGGCCGCAGGTCCCTTCCAGAAAGGTTTCTGCCTCCTGCTCCTCTTCCTCCTCCGATAATGATCCAATCCTTGCTATGTTCCTCGTCCTCCTTCCCTTCCCCATCCTCGTCTCGTCTTCCTTGAACTTGTCGTCGTCATCGTCCTCATCCTCCTCCTCTTCTTCGTCCTTCCCCGCTTCTGCCATCTCTCCTCCTCCTCCTCCTCCTCCTCCTCCTCCTCCTCCTATTCCTCCTCCTCCTCACCCCCTCATCTTTTCTATTCTCCCTCATCTCATCACTTGTCCATGCGTCATCCCGAGAGGAAGGACGAGGAGGAACAGCAGCAGGGTGAGCAATACATCATAATCAGCAGCAGCAGAAAGAACAGATCAGCATACTGAAAGTATGCTTTGACCTGAGGCGGAACGCTAGCGAAAGAAAGAAAGAAGCGGGTGGAAAGGACGAGGGAGATGGGCGATGGGGAAAGCGACGAGGACAACAACAACGAACGCGGAAGCGATGCCAAGGCCGAAGGCGAGGAGAAGGAGCAGGACGAGGGGCCTGACGCGCAGAGGGGTGGGCAGGGCGTTGGCTGCCCGGAGCTGGACTGCGATGCCGGCCTCTCCCACTGGGAGAAAGAGTGGTCGGAGGGCAAGAAGGACGCTCCGATCTCCTGCCTCTGCTTCTCCATCAGTGGGGAGAGGGAGGAGGAGGAGGACGAGGAGGGGGAGGAGGAGGAGGACGAGGAGGAGGAGAAGCAGATGAATGGGGGAGGAGGAGAAGGAGGAGGAGGAGGTGGAGGAGCAGGAGGAGGAGGAGAAGAAGGAGGAGGAGAAGGAGGAGGATGATTCGACGGAGGCGGAGGAGGAGGAGGAGGAAGAGCAGGAGGAGGCGGAGGAGGATGATAAGGAGGAGGATGAGGAGGAGAAGGAGGAGGAGGAAGAAGAGGAGGAGGATGAGGACGAGAATGAGGAGGAGGAGGAGGAGGAGGAGGAGGAGGGGAATGATGATAAGGAGGAGGAGGAGGAGGAGGAGGAGGAGGAGGAGGAGGAGGAGGAGGGGGAGGGAGGGGCAGGAGAAGGAGGAGGAGGAGGCGGAGGAGGAGAGGGGGATGAGAAGGGGAGGGATGTGCCCACGAGGCACCATATCCCGCATCTGTAAGGCTGGAAGGCTGGAAGCAGGAAAATGATTCGCATGCGGAGATGTCAATTAGCTGCGGTGTAGCGCTGATGCGGCCACGTAATGGCCGCCACAACCCTTTGTGTTTGAGAACGTAGGGCCTTCGGCCCCTCCCGGTGGCTCTGCATGAAGGCCAGGAGGGGCCGACCGACCCGACAACGGCGAGGTCGTCGTCGTCGACGACGACGACAATGATGACGACGACGACGACGACGACGACGACGACGACGACGACGACGACGACGACGACGACGACGACGACGACGACGACGACGACGACGACGACGACGACGACGACGACGACGACGACGACGACGACGACGACGACGACGACGACGACGACGACGACGACGAGAGGGGGGGCGGGGGGTGATCAGAAGCTTCTGGGCGTCGTTGCCGGGTCGGTCGGCCGGCCGTGCGTAGGTACATCTGGCCCTCGGCCGTCGTGCCCTGCGAGGCCTGCAGTCCACCCTGGGGCTCCGCTCGAAGGCCAGAGGCGGGCACCCGTGACGGCGGGCGGACGGCAGGGCAGGCCGTGCCGAACCGCCGCCGCTGCGTCGGGGCGGCTGCTCCCCGGCGGGACGGATCCCCACGGCGGATCCCTCGGGCGAGGAGGACGAGGGGGACGAGGGGGGGTGGGGCGGGGGAGGGGGGGGGGGACGAGGGAGACGAGGGGGACAAAGGTTGGGGGGGGACGAGGAGGAGGAGGAGGAGGAGGAGGAGGAGAGGAGGAGGGGAGGGAGGAGGAGGAGGAGGAGGTCGAGGGGCGAGGTGAGAGCATCGGCGCGAGGGTCGGGGGGTGGGGAAGAAGCAGAAGGCAGAGGCGCCTCCGCTCCCCTCCTCGCTTCCCTCGCCCCACCCTCCTCCTCTCCGTCTCTCCCCTCTCCGCGTGGCTCCCTGCCTCTCTCGCCCCCAGCTTCTCCCCCGTCCCTGCCTGCCTGCCTCCCTCCCTCCATCGACTCCCGCTCTCTATGCCCTCTCGCCGACTTCTCTTGTCTATCGCGGCTCACCCCCTTGTTCGTCCGCGTTTTGCGCTGCCCCTCTTCGCGCACAACCAGCGGGATGGAGATGAGGAGAAGGAAGAGGAGGAGGAGGAGGAGGAGGAGGAGGAGGAGGAGGAGTAGGAGGAGGAGGAGGAGGATCACGAAGAGAACGAGGAGGAAGAGGAGGAGGAGGAGGAGGGTCAGGATGATGAGGAGGATGAGAATGCGGAGGAGGAGGAGGAGGAGGAGGAGAGGAGAAGGACGAGGAGGAGGAGGAGAAGGAGGAGGAGGAGCAGGAGGAGAGAGAGGAGGGAGGAGGATGGAGGATGGAGGATGGAGGATGGAGGATGGAGGATGGAGGATGGAGGATGGAGGAGAGGAGGAGGAGGAGGAGAGGAGGAGGAGGAGGAGGAGGAGGAGAAGACGAGGAGGAGAAGAGGAGGAGGAGGAGGAGGGGGAGGAGGGGGAGGAGGAGGGGAGGAGGAGGAGGAGGAGGAGAGGAGGAGGAGGAGGGGAGGAGGAGGAGGAAATGGATGCTGATGATGATGCTGATGCTGATGATGATGATGATGCTGATGCTGTGATGCTGCTGATGCTGATGATGATGATGATGCTGATGCTGATGATGATGATGATGATGATGATGATGATGATGAAGATGATGATGATCATGATGATGATGGTGATGGTGATGATGATGGTCATGATGATGCTGGTGATGGTGATGGTGATGGTGGTGGTGGTGGTGATGGTGGTGATGCTGATGCTAATGATGATGATGCTGATGATGACTGCTGCTGCTGCTGATGCTGATGCTGATGCTGATGATGATGATGATGATGATGATGATGATGATGATGATGATGATGATGATGATGATGATGATGATGATGATGATGATGATGGTGATGAAAGGGAATGACGAGGAGGATGAGAAGGAGGACGAGGAGGAGGAGGAGGAGGAGGAAGCGAAGGAACATCAGGAGAGGGCGGCGGAGGAGGAGGAGGGCGTTGGAGCAGAGGAGCGGCGGGGAGCGGTTCGATGATGAGGAGGTGGAGGAGGTGGAGGAGGAGGAGGAGGAGGAAGAAGAAGAGGAGAGCAGGAGCATCAGGAGGAGGAGGAGGAGGAGGAGGAGCAGCAGCAGCAGCAGCAGGAGCAGGAGCAGGAGGAGGAGGAAGAGGAGGAGGATGAGGAGGATGAGGAGGAGGAGGATGGGGAGGATGCGAGCGAACACGAGTGCGTCCAAGAACGAACACACATCAGGATAAGAGGGGAAACCTGAGATCCGCAGCGACAGCAGAGAAAATCAGCCCAGCAGCAGACTTTCAGACCCCCCACGTTGGTTAAAAGGGGGGGTCTCGAATTGGGCGGACTCCGATGGAATTCCACCAAGCCTCCAAGGGCCTCCCACGAGGCCCCCTGCCCACCGCGCATTAGACCTGAGGGCCGCGGGGCGGCGGAAGAGGCAAATGCCTGGGAGAGTGCGGGGCGCCTCAGGAAAACCACACTTTCAGAGGGCAAATCGGGAGCCTGCTCACGAGGGGCCGGGGTCGGGCTGGCGCGCTCCGGGGCGGGTCCTCGCCGCCGTGGCCCCAACCCACGGCGTATTCTGCAGATTGCCGTGAGCTGGCTGCGGCGGGCCGATGAGTCACGAGACGACCGAGGACACTGAGACCGCAGCTCGCGGGCAGGCCTGGAAGACTCCGAGCCGTTGAAGTTGCCACCGCGCCTTCCGCAGCAACACGTCCGGATTCGCACAGAGGGCGTCCTGCCCCAATCCAGCGAACTCGCCAAGCACTGGCTGGGGAACGGCGGCAGCCCATCCGAAGCCCCCGTACAGGCTCCAGCGGCCGGCGAGGGCCGGGCCCGCGGGAGGCTCGAGGCCGGGGGAGGACCCCGGAATCCGATCGGCACCTCAGTGCTGCGCGCCAAGAAATCTTCGGTCAGCCTGATGACGACACCCCAGGGGTCACACACACACACGCACACATTGGAATCCACTGCCCCTCTGTTCTGAGGCAGTTGTATAGGGGGGGGTACAGAGGACAGAGTGTTCACACACTTTGGAGGAATCAGCGAATTCAGTACAGGTCGGGCTTGAAGTGCCTGGAAGAAAGCGCGCGCACCCGAATCGCAAGCATGCGGCTATATGCGGACCGGGGACACACACGGTCCGAGCCCGACCTTGACGCAGCCATCGAATTCGAACCGCGGGCGCAACGGTCACAACGACGGCGGCGATATTCCTTTAACCATTGGCAGTAGAGGAACTGGTGGTCCTGGGGCCTCTCAAAGACGCCAGTGTTGGGTACAGCCATGGCCTCAGGGTCCCTTGCAGCTCCTCTGGCGGCGCCTCGGGAAGCAGGCCATCCGGGCGCCGATGAGCTGAGGAGGAGGAGGAGGAGGAGGAGGAGGAGGAGGAGGAGCAGGAGGAGGAGGAGGAGGAGGAGGAGGAGGAGAAGGGGGAGGAGGAGGAGGAGGAGGAGGAGGAGGAGGAGGAGGAGGAGGAGGAGGAGGAGGAGCCCACTGAAACCGCACAGGTGGCAGCTTGCGGATCGCGGGCTTGAGCTGCAGAGCAAATTCGGGGGGTGCTGAAGGTGCCCCTGGCCCCAGAAGCCCCCAGCTTTCCCTTCAACGTTCGAGCACCTGGGGCCATTTGGGCCTCGTGAGGGGTGCTCTGGAGGCAGTGGGGGGCTCCTTGGAAATCCCAGGGGCACCTTGGGCCAGGAGCACTTCTAGCAGAACTCGAAAGGTATCTCGCCAGACTGGAGCGTGCTTCGATCTGCCATGTGCCAGTCTCGGGTTCCAAGAGGTGCTTTAACGGACCAGGGACCCCAGGCTGGACACGAAGCACGCATGTCCAGCATGCTTGTGGGGGCCCAGCTTCATGGCAGATCGCTCAGCACGTCCAACAGTCTGACCAACATTTTTCGGTAGCAAATCATGAGAGCCTGGCATGCCCTCGCAATTCCGTCCTTAGCGTCGATTAGCGTCCACTGACGTCCTGGCGTCGATTCGCAAGAGCCGACAAGATTGTATGGGAGACTCCCATGAGTTGCCATCGAACAACAGTCTGAACAGCATACGTTAGAGGCCCATATAAAACTCTGACAGGGAGCCAGGTGACAGGATCCAGCTGGCAAACCGACCAGCCACACCCACGAGCTTCAGGAGCACTAGCCGAGAAGCATGACCCGTCCGTGTACGACTTGGGTCCCAATAGGCCCGAGACATTGCCCGATTCGTAAACCTCCGAGGAAGCTGTACTGAAGTGCGGCAAACCTACAGGAGGGTGAGGGGCCCCATAGATGTGGTCCTTCGTGTCCCAGTCAGACTGCCCAAGTTGCTGTTCAGAATCCTGTAGCATGTCCCCAGCCTACTGGAGATGTTCGGGAAACGCGTGATACTCCAATTCTGGACTCGAGGGCAGTCATAACATGTATGGCACCAACAAGAGCCACTCTGCCTCCCACAAGCCTTGCATGGCCTTATGTATAGGCCGACCCAGCTTCATGTCCCGACGGGGCGGGATGGGTATATTGTCTGCCCACAAAGCCTGCTGCGCTCCCAGGCGCTCTGGACACTTTATCTTCGAGACTGCACGGCGAAGGGCACGGTGTTCTACATCAGCCTCGTCGGTATAAACATGTTGCTGTAACCTATGGTGTTGCTACCTCTGGATTCCCTAATGCAAGAAGACTCCTAAACCGGCTGGGCATACACACACGGTAGAGGTCAACCGTATTCCAAGACGTCGTCAGCTCAGATCTGTTCCGATGCCAAAGTCCGGGAGAGTCGCCGAAGGGTGAACCAAGTGGCCCCTAGGGGGCCCCGCGCTTGAGACCAGAAACGAGAGTGACCCATGTTTTCGCCCAGACGAACCCATGCATGTCGACTCCTACTAGTTTGAACCGTCCCGTCCCATAACCACGCCGAGTAGTTGAGGACGATATCCGTGGTAGCATTGTATTTCGGGTCATGCTGCTACTACTTGTGCAATATAAGATGTGGCGTCACCCCAGCCATGGGTTTCCCAGGAGCGCCGTTGAGAATGGCAGCAACATGTCGCAGCTCACGAAGTGCACTGCCGCTAACTCCAGCAGCTGCAGCACCGTGCGCCACTGATGGCAGGGCGCCTGGGCACCACAGGCTGGTAGCCGTCCTGCCGACGGCCGACCTCAGCACGTGAAGACGACGCTCGTGTTCACGACGCTGCCGCAGCCTGCGCGAAGCAGGATCGAGCAGGACGTGGGATCGAGCAGGATCGAGCAGCACGTGGGCCCGATTTCCAAAGCCCCGCTGGCAGCCTCAGAAGCCCCGTCGGCAGGCTCGCACGTGGCTCCCCCAAGGGACGCAAAACTCTCGGGCCCGTGAGCTCGTGCTCAAGGCTCCCCACCTGGGACCTGAGCGGGATCTTCCAGGCGCCGAGGTGCCTCTTGAGCTTCAGCCAGACCTTCCTGGAGCCAGGGATGCACCCAGATCTGGGAGGCTTCAGGACCATCCACCTGCATTCGACGTAAACGATTTGTCCGCCAGGGCCAAGTTTGCCACCTCGTCCAAGACATGAGAAGCCAGCTCCAACCCCATATCGTCCATGTGCTTGCGCGTCGTGCGCAGTACAGCTGGATATTTGAGCAGGTGCAATGTGTACGTGGCGTGCGCGCATCCTGCCAGTATGCTCTGGTGGGCCAGGTAGGCCTAATGATCACGCCCCAAAGCGTTTCATACGTCTAGGTTGTCGATCACCGCCCAACGAAGAACCACGAACGCCTCATGGGGTACCCGAGCTCGCGTGCCTTACGGAGAAGTGCACTGTGACTGACCATGTCGAAACACTTTGTCGTGCCTAAGAGGATGGTGCAAGTGCGTTCTCCCAAAAGCTGTCCGATCTCTTGCTGCAAGTTGTGATCGAAAGCTGGGTCCGACGATGCCTGTCTTGCCCTGGAGCCCCACATGAGGTCACAACGATGTTTCTCTTGCCACTGCAGACAAAGGCCTCATGAGCTTGCCCCAAAGCCTGATACACGTATTGCCGGCAACAACTATTTGCGTGTCGCTGTCGGGTTTCAGCTAGCGAGCCAGTTCGCTGAAGAGGCGATCTGAATGCCAGGCGAACCAGCACTCAAACTGCATGAACAGATCAGCGAGGCTTTGACAGGCCTTATTGGACATGACGTCCAGAGTACGAGGGGCAATCCTGGTCAGGCTCGAGGCCGTCTTCAAAGGGAAACTCCTGATCGCCTCGCGAACCTGCTGGCTGGTGAGGGGCGGGAAAGTGGGCCACTGAGCATGATTGGGAGTTTGAGGAGGAGGAGGAGGAGAAGGAGGAGGAGGATGCCGCGGCGGCGGAGGCGGAGGAATAGGAAGAGGAAGAGGAGGAGGTGGACGAGGAGGGGGGAGGTGGAGGAGGAGGAGGAGGAGCAGGAGGAGGAGGAGGAGGAGGAGGGGGAGGAGGAGGAGGAGGAGGAGGAGGATTTGAGTTCGACGTGAGGTACCGTCAAGCATTCAACTCCCTCGAAATACATAGGCCGCAGGCGCGATTAGACGGGGTTGAACAAGAGGAGGAGGAGGAAAACAAGGATGAGGCGGAGGAGGATGAGAAGGACGATGAGGAGCAAAAGGACGGGGAGAAGGAGGAGGAAGAGGTGGAGGAGATGGAGGAGGATGAGGAAGAGGAGGAGGAGGAGGAGGAGGAGGATGAGGACCAGTGCAAACCCAAGACTCATCAACGATGTTGGACTAGACCCTTCTCCCAAGCTCCCTCTTCAGGGCCCCTATACGGGTTCATTCCCACTGAAGGAAGTGCCCCGTTGGGAGACAACCCTTTGACCAATCTGGAAGCGCGCCCAAACAGCATTCTCGGACCTTCAACGCCACGAGTGAACCTGACGGTTGCGTCTGGACGATCCTGAATCGTGCCGGACCGCCACTCATGGGATTTTAGCACCGCGAATCCGGATAATTGTTGCGCCTTGGCCATCCTGAATCGTTCCACAACATAGTTTCTGGTAGGCCATCCACAGGAATCCGTGGAAACGCTTGCAAATGCTTAAGACGAGTGTGCGCGGCGCTACGGCGAGAGCCGCATTTTGAGAAGGAGCCGCCCTCAATCCGTGATGCTGCTGCAATGTTCTAAAACGAACGTGCGCGGCGCTAAGCTGAGAGCCACATGTTCAAACCGACCCGCCCTCAAATCATGAAGTTCTTGCAATGTGCAATGCATGTGCGCGGCGCTAAGGCAAGAGCCACATGTTCAAAACGACCTGCTTTCAATTCGTGAAGTTGTTCAATGTTCTCTCAAGTGTATAGGATGAATGTGCACGGCGCTGAGGCGAGAGCCACATTTTTAGAGCCACTCGCCCTCCATCCGTGAAGTTGTTGCACATGTTTAAAACGTTTGTGCGCGGCGCTAATGCGAGAGCTACATTTTGAAAACCATCCGCCCTCCATCCGTGAACCTGTTGTCATGTCTTCGCTTTATGGTCATACATGTTGAGGAAGTCTCAGGCGAAACGCCTGGCCCGCCCTTTCGACCGGCCTCGGGGAGCGACAGGGAGAAGTTATTGATAAGGAAACGATTTCAGGAGGAGGGGGATGGAGGAGGAGAATGGAGGAGGAGGAGGAGGAGGAGGAGGAGGAGGAGGAGTAGCAGCAGGAGGAGGAGGAGAAGCAGTAGGAGGAGGGGGAGGAGGAGGAGGAGGAGGAGGAGGAGGAGGAGGAAACGACGACGAGTGGGAGGAGGAGGGGGAGGGGGAGGAGGATTAGCGACGACGGACATGGAGGACAGAGGAGGATAACGGGGCTCCAGCGCCCGCCCACGAAGCATCCGCCGCCTCCCCGCCCGGCCTGCGAATAGGAGTGGTGCTGCAGCCAGCAGGGCAAAGGCTGCACGTAATCCAACTGAGGGTCTGCGGTCTAGTCTCTCTCGTCCACCTCTTCCCTCCTCCTCCTCCTCCTCCTCCACCTCCTGCTGCTCATCCTAGTCTTCCCTCCTCTTCTCTTCTCCTCCTCCTCCGCCCCCTCCTCTTCCTCCTCCTCCTCCTCCTCCTCCATTTTCGCCCGCTGATCATCGTCCTCCCCCTATTTCCCTTCTCTGCTTCCCTTCTCTCCCCCCCCTCCTCCTGCTATCTTTCCTCCTCCTCGACCTCGTCCGCCCTCTGCCCGGCCCTGGGGCTGCGGAGCCTCTGTTCGCCGAGCGTTGCGACACGTTTGAAGGAATCGTTCGGCGTCTCGCTTTCTCTGCGCATGGCTCTGCGCACAGATCCAGCGGCCTCGGGCCCTCCCCGCCATCGTGCCTGGGTCGTGGACGCTTGGGAGGCCTCTTTGAAGCCTCTCTGGGGGCCGTTCGAGGTTTCCTCGGGCCTCTCGGGGGGGCCTCCAGGGGGCCTCTCGGCGGCCTCGTCGGAGCCCGTCGGGGGAGTTCTGGGCCCTCTTGGAGGGGTGGCCTCAAGCGGCGCAGCGGTGGCGCGCCTTCTGTCGGGGGGCTCCTCTTCTGGCAGCTTTGGGGGGCCCCTTGGGGACCGTGTTGGGGCGATGTTGTGGGTCATCCTGGGCAGCTCTTTGGACGCTCCCAGCCGGAGCAGCCGAGAATGTCAAGGTGGAGTGTGATATGGGCTTCTGCGGCGACGAGGGGGAAGTTTCAGCCAGGCGAAACTCGGCCAGGCTGAGCTCGGCCAGGCCGAACTCGGCCCGGGCCGCGTTCAGATTGGCCGAGTTCAGCCTGGCCGAGGCCAGCCTGGCGGAGTTCAGCCTGGCCGGGTTCAGCTGGCCAGGCTGAGCTTGGCCGGGTTCGTCCTAGCCGATCCTGAGGACAGGCCCCAAAGGGCCTCCAAGACCGCCCCAGAGACCCCGAAGGCGGCCACAGCACGGGGCCCATGGCACCACTCGAGGCCTGGGCCCCGAAGGGCGAGCGCTGCGAGGGCCTGGGGAGGGGCCGCGCGGCGAATCCCAGAAGCGCATGGGAGCGCTCAGGAACTGAGCTGCCCTGAAACGACGCAACACGTACTGTACGTTGTGTGTGGTGTATGTGTGTGTGTGTGTTTGTTTGTCTCTGTCTCTGTCTCTGAACATGTCTCTGTCTGTGTCTCTGTCTCTGTCTCTGTCTGTGTCTGTGTCTGTGTCTGTGTCTGTGTCTGTGTCTGTGTCTGTGCGTGTGCGTGTGTGTGTATGTGTACGGTTGGGCGAACGTATCTCACCAGACCTGCGTGTTCAGTCTACGTGTTGGGCTCCGTATCAACACGCTACGTGTTGCGTGTTGCGTATCGGGGCAGCTAAGCTCAGGAATGTTGCGAATCCGGGGCCTGGCACCGTTGAAGGGCATTTGCGTTACGCAATTTCGGGCTGGCCCCAGACCAGGGAGACCGTCCCAGAGTGTGCCGGAACGCCGTCAGAGTGTTCTGGAGCGCTTTGTTTGGAACGGCCGCGGCGCTCGATGCATCCTCCGTCCTGGCTGCATCTCACACAACAGAGAAATCGAAGGGACCTGCGGACGCTTTACCTCGTGCCTCGCGGCACGGCGCCGGATCTCGTTGCAGTGCTGTTCTTTGTCGCATCTCTCTCACGCTCACTCATTCACGCACTCACTCACTCACTCACTCACTCACTCACTCACTCACTCACTCACTCACTCGTTCCACTCTCTTTCTCTCTGTCTCTCTCTCTCTCTCTCTCTCTCGGTTTTGGTATACGTGTTTACGAGTGCATGTGTATGCATGCATATCATAGGTAGCGCGGTCGCTTGGATATCAAGCCCACGCGCGTGCGTACGCGCACACACACATGGTGCATGCTCGCACGCGTGCACATGTGAATGCCTGCAACCCTGCTTGCGTGCGGGTATGCGGGCATCCATCCGTGCATGTATACGAGAGCATGCACTGTGCCTGTGCCATGCATGCACGCTTCTATCCATATTCGTTGTTACGAGCTTGTGCATATACACGTGTTCGCGTGCCTGTGTGTGCGCGCAGCCAACACAAGCACATAGACAACCATTCCAGCAGACATGCACACAAGCGTGCCTGCATTCGTGCGCGTGTGCGTTGGACCTGCGCGCGTGCATACGCACTTACACGGAAGCGTCCATTCGTGCACGCCTCCAATGGCCTGGTGCATGTGCGTGCGTTCATTACCCATGGCATGAGACATGAGGCTGGCAGCCGATGAGCCCAAGGCGGTGGTACTGTTTCTGGGCAGACGGCCGCTGAACCTTCCAAGACTGGCCGTAACCAATGTTGGTTGTGCGGACATGCCCAGGCGTTATTCATAAATCTGCGTATGTACGCATTGGTGCGTTCTTGCTGCTACTGCGTCTGCAGGTGCTCGTGTGTGTGTAAGTTCGGGTTGATGTGCGATTACGTGTTGCGGCTTGTTTTGGGTTCGTAGGTGGTGTTGTGCTTCCATGACACCAGCACGCTTTCTACTCACGAGGACTACGTCATCCCGCCGAGTCCTCACCAGAATGAGAGGCTGCAGGCATCTTCTGGCCGTCATGGGGGCTTCTGGACATCCGGGGAGGGGGAAAGGGGGAGGGGACTAGTCGATCATCTCACACGCCTTCGTGCCTGGGTCGCGGGTCAGAGGCGTCTTGGATGCCTCTCGGGGTCTTGGGATACCTCTCGGGATCCCCTTGAAGGCCTCTTCGAGGCCTTTTGGGCACATCTTGAGGCCTTATGGGGTCTTATTTGAAGCCTCTGGGGGGCTCTTGGGGACTTCCTCGTGGCCTGCTGGCCGTATCGGAGGCCATACTAGTGGGAAGGAATCGACATGTCAGATCGCTGAACCCTTCTTCGGCCTCTTCCGGGGCTGCCTTTGGGATCTCTTGGTTTCTCTCAGGGGCCTACTGAGCCGTCTCGGGGCCCTCGTGGGCCGTTTTGGGCGTTCTGGGCCCGGAACGGCGAAACTACCAACATCGCCCAACAATTTGTTTATATCAATAATATTGGCACCTGGAGGCCATATTGGAGGCGCTTGTGGAGGCGTCCTGGGGGGCCCTTGGACGGTCATAAGGTCATCTTAGGCCGTCTTGGGTGATTCTTGGGCCGTCTGTGCGCTCTCTTGGACCTTCCTGAGAGCCCAGGAAGTGCACTGGACCCTGGGGAGGGGGACAGCCAAACATCTCACAAGTTTTCTCACCCCCGGCAAACGGGTGTCGGCGGATTCAACTGTATCGTCAATTGCGTGATTGCGTCAATCCGCGTTCGTGCCTTGGTTTTACACTGTCAGCGTGCCACTAGTACATGATCATAAGTACGTGCCATGTATTTTCTACATGTGCTCCAGACAATCCACCACATGCTGCGCGATGGCCGAGATGCAAAACTGCCGAGGTTCAAGACACAACGCATGCTTACCACCATCTGGTCTTTTGGACCAACGAGTTCGATCACTTCTGGCAGTTGTTAACTAGATCCCTCAGGTCGGGGGAGGGGGGAGATCTGCCGTGTTGTTGTAGGACTGCTTGGGCGGAGCGTCCCCGCTGCGTGTTTTCATGTCAGTGCTGCTGACGTCGTGCGCATACGCAATCGTGCATCCACGTGCGCGAGCGCATTCGAATGCACATACAGTGGCTTGTACATGTAATCGCATGGTGAGCCGTCCTTCTCGTTTCATTGCGTGAGTCTCTCAGATTTGCCAGCTTCCAGCTCTGGCTGGCGGCAGGTGCACCCGAGGCCACTTGGGGGAAACAGACAGGGTTTCAGACAGGGCCTAGCCAGGAGGGCTGCAAGATTTACAGTTGCGGCGCCCAGCTAACACAGTGTGCGTGATCGTTTTTGAGTAGGCGTCCTGATGCTCACGCCTAGCAACCATCAGGGAATACGTTTTCTTCAGCTGATGCAGTGCAGCCGAGACAATAGGCTTGTGGCAACTCGTCAATAATAATCGTTTATTGTCCTGCGTACTCCCCTGAACAATACTTGAGACTCCTCGTTATGGGCAGATTCCCCATGATGAGTTCAGAATTCTTGTACCTCAGCATGCAACTCGCACAGTCATGCGCAGACCATGGTCCGCTAAGAGTTTCACGCAAAGTATTATGTACGGCCGCTGCGCATTCAAGGAAATGCTGGCCGACATTTCTTTCCGATAGTCGCTTGGACAAGTGTTGATCGGCGATCGCTTCTCTTGTATAGCCTTCAGCCCATGTTTGAGATAATGTGCTATAGCATGCAAGCCTCAATGGACCAGTGACCTGCCGCTTCGCACGCCGATGCGGCGAAGCGGCCTGCTTGTTATCGCGTCCCTGCATGAAAATGCCACCCGCGAGGTCCACGGGACAAGCCCCACGAGTTTGCGCACGAGGGACAAGGGGTCGGAACCCGTGTGGCTGAAGGGGGCGGCTTCTGGTCTGAAGTCGGCTTGGACTTGTTAGTGGATTGGTCTGGGGCTTCGGCACGGGATTGAACATTGAAAAGCTTCAACAGCATAAGACCCGACTTTCGGATTGAATGTTTTGCCTATGAAACAAATGAACATTAGAATTATCAATCCTGGGGTTGCAAATTGAAAGATATAACGTGTTCAATCCCAGGGCCGCGGATTGAAACATTGAAACATTGAACGCTATCATCTTTGGTATTTCAATGTTTCAGTCTGGTGGGATCTCCGATGTCCGTTCCCGGCGCACTCGCACTTCATCTCTTACATGCGGGGCGGGTCGGGGTGGGGGGCACGTTGGGCGAGCGGGACATTGGAGAGTGAGCCTCTTTCGAGGAGGGGCCGACAAGGCGGAGCGGGTGGGGCAGCCGGGGCGCCAAAGTGTGTGACCGTTGTTCCGTGTGGTCGGGCGAAGCAACGCTAACGGGCGACACGGGTCGGGCGGGCGGAACCTTCGAGTGTCGTGTGGAGTCTCTCGAGCGCGGTCGGGCGGCGCCGGGCGAGCGGAGCAGGGCGAGCCAGGGGGGGCGGAACATGCAGGTGTAGGGCTCTCTCGAAGCAGGGCTAGGAGGTGGAGGAGGAGGAGGAGGAGGAGGAGGCGGAGGAGGAGGGAGGAGGAGGAGGAGGAGGAGGAGGAGGAGGGGGGGGGAGGATAGGTTCAGAAGGTTCAGGTGTAGGTGTAGGGGTGTAGGAGTCCTAGAGGCAAGGCGGGTCGGGCGGGCGGGGCGTCCACAGTGCAGAGCTCTCTCGAGCGTGGTCGGGCGGGGCGGCTGGCCCAAAGATGGAGGCGGGTCGGGCGGGCGGGACGTGAAAGCGTAGGGGGGCGCGGGGCCCACGGGCGCGGCGGGCCGGGCGGGCGAGACGTCGAAAAGTGCCGGGATCTCTCGGGTTTGGGCGGGCGGAGCGGGGCGAACTTCACAAGGACAAGGGATGGAGGAGGAGGAGGAGGAGGAGGAGGAGGAGGAGGAGGAGGAGGAGGAGCAGGCGGGCGGGACATTCAAGTGTGGGGGCTCTCTCGCGCGCGGTCGGGCAGAGGGAGGCCCGCGGGGCAGGGCGGGCCGGGGAAGCGGGACACTCCAGTGTGCAGAGCTCTCTCGTGCGTGGTCGGGCGGAGCCGGGCCAACGGCCCCAGAGGCGCCGCGGGCTCCCGCAGCCCCAGAGGCTGCACGGGCCCCAGAGAACGCTGCGGCCCCGGAGCCCTCGGGAGCCTGTGGTGCCAGTCAGAGCCGCAGAGGTGCAAAACCCTCGGGACCGTACCCATGTTGGCTCGAGTATCTGGCTCGAGCTGCGGCTCCTGGTTGGCGCCAGAGCTGATGGCGCTGGAGCCGAATGACGGGTCGGCCACGGCGTCAGCCTCGCAAGGGTATCCATCGAGGCCGCCGCAGGGCCCGAGCTTGGCCACCAACCTCGCCGAGCGGCGCGCGAGCAACGCGAGTCGCGGCCGCAACGCGAGCCGCGACGCCTGGGGCGCGCCAGACAACCCAGGGACGCGCGCACCCCGGCCGACAAGCCTCGAGCGGGCCAGGGCCTTCGCGGCTGGCGCGTTTGGCAGGCTGCGGCGCCGCTCCCGGGGTCGTGAGGGCACCGTGGCCCCCGAGGAGGCCGTCACCGAGGTGGCCAGCGTGAGCGTGCGGCCGTGCACAGCGGAGGCAGCTGCGGCGCAGGCTGCCGCCGAGGCGGGCGCCGCGCCCGCCTCGCCTCTCGACGGTGGTGCTGCCGGGGCCTCCACGGCCGCAGCACACGACGCGACGCCGCCGGTGCTGGCGGCGGCCGCGCCAACGGCGGGCGCGACGTCGACTGCGCCCGCGGTGGCGACCCCGAGCGCGGGAACCGCAGACGGCAGTGTGCCGCCAACCGCGTCCTCCGCGCCCTCGCCGGCCGCGGCGCCGCCGGCGGCGGCCCGCGGTGGCGTGCTGGTCAGCGTGGACGCCTGGGGGCCGCCCAGGGGCGGAGGCGCGCGCGGGCCGCCGCCGCGGCTGCGGGAGCGCTTGGCGCGGGGTGCCGCCGGGCTGCCGCCCGCTGCGGGCGCCGACGGCGCCGCCAGGGCCGCGCAGGAGCCAGCGCACCCGGCGTCCAGAGCCGCCGCAGCCAGGCCCGCGGAAGGCGCGCTGGGGGCCGGGCGGGAGCCACGGCGTGGGACCAGGGCGCTCCAGCGGCGGGCCCACGCGAGCGGCTTCGTGGATACCGCGAGCCCCACGGAGTTCCTGGCCGACAAGGACGCCCTGGACCTCGAGGGGCCCCTGGCAGAGAGCGGTGCCACCACCGACGCCGTGCGCCGCCTCTGCCAGGACCTGCGCGGCCTCGACGCCCCCGGCCTGCGGACGCTGCTCGCATGGCGCGCGGCTGTGCGGCGGGAGCGCGAGACTGGCGTCTTGCCAGCGGCCGCGGAGGCGGAGGCCCTGCTCCGCACCGAGGCGGAGGCTGCACGCGGCGAGACCGCACGCCCAGCAGGGTGCAAGGAGGCGTCCCCCGACGTCGGCACGGTGGTTGCGGCCTCGAGCCCCTCGACGCTTGGCGCGGCCCAGTCAGGCCTTGAGGCTGCCATGGCCTCTGCGGTGGAGGAGCGCGCCACCAGCGACGACGCGGAGGTGCTCGGGCGGCTCGCGAGGGAGATCGACGACCTCACCGTTGCGTTGAAGGCACCTGGACTGTCGGCAGCGCTGGCATTCCAGATACGCAAGGACCTCGGCCGTCTGCGATCCGACCGCGCCCGCGCCGAGCGGGCGGTGCGGCAGGGCCGTAGGGCCAAGCAGGAGTTGTCTGGCGCCGGCCCCGCCGCCAGTCTGATCCGCGCCGCCGGCGACGCTTCCGAAGGTGCCAGTGGCGCCAGTGCCCCGCCGAGAAGTGGCCCCACGCCGAGGCTATCCGCAGACGACGGCTGGGCCGTCCAGGAGGCTGGCCCAGCCACCCCAGCATTGCCCCCAGGCCTGGCTGGCGGCCCCCTCGAGCCAGACTCCAAAGAGAGGGCGCTGCCGGTGCTGCTCCACCCGGTCGTGCTCGCGGCTAGTGGATCGCTCGCCCTCGGCCGGGTCGGCCTGTTGGCGCGCGCCTTCAAGAGCGTCGCGCTCGATGCGGAGGACCCCGGCTTCACCGACACGGCCTGGCAGCAGGCGTGCCTGTGCCTCACTCAGGAGTGCGGGCTCTGGTGCCCGCGGCAGCTGCGGCGCGGCGAGTGGCGGGCGCTCTTCTTCGACCAGCTGTGGCCGGCCCGCAGGAAGTGGGCAGCAGGGGGCCTCGGCGGGCCCGTAGCGGGCGCGCGGCGGCTGGGGGAGCTGGGCGTCACGGAGCAGGAGGCCGGAGCCCAGGACTTCAACATGCAGGTGGCGGTGCGCTTCCGGCCCGGGGAGGTGGCGCAGGGGCGGCTGCTGGTGCCGCTGCACCAGAAGCTCATGCTCCTGCGGCAGGGCGGGCAGAGCGGCGAGGGCGGCGTCAAGATCGGGGAGAAGGAGCCCCCGGAGTTCCTCGACGCCCTCCTCATGGGGCACGTCATGGCGGATCCCGTGCGGCTGCCGGGCTCGGGCAGCGTCTGCGACAGGCGCGTCATCGAGGAGGAGATTCGCCTGCGCGGGCCTCGGGACCCCTTCGACGGCAGCCCGCTGCAGGCCACCGCGCTGCAGCCGCTCCCCGAGCTGCGGGCGCGCATCGAGGCCTGGAGCGCGGAGCGCGCGAGGCGGAGGCGGGAGGGCGACGAGCACAAGATCGACGAGGCGGACGTGCAGAGGCTCGTGGCGCAGCTTGGGGCCGACCTCGACCCCGAGGTCGTCGAGGCGGTGCTCGAGGCGGAGCGCCTGCGCGGCGCGGGCGGCCGCGCCGTGCGGGACGCGGCGCGCCGTGCGCCGCGCGCGGGCGGGGACGCGGACACGCCCGACGACGGCACCGCCGCCGAGGGGGCGGAGGAGGTCGAGGGCGACCAGGCGTGGTGGCAGCAGGGCGCGCCCGTCGGCGGGGGTGCGGCGGACATGCCCCTCGCGGCGGCGCGCGCGGCGCTGCCCTCCGCGGCCGCCCCGGAGGAGGAGCTCGGCGAGGCGCCGCGGCGCGAGGGCCCGAGGCTGCTCGCCGTCACCCCGCCGACGAGGGTCGCCATGTTCCAGCCGGGCTCCGGCGTGCGCCCCTTCGTCTTCTCCCGCGTCTTCGACGCCGGCAGCTCGCAGGCCGAGGTGTACGAGCAGACGGCCCGGCGCGCGGTGTGCGCGGCGGTGAACGGCTTCAACGCCTGCCTGCTGGTCTACGGGCAGACGGGGTCCGGCAAGACGCACACGATGTTCGGGCAGTCGGTGGCGCAGGGCGGCTACGCCGGGGCGGTGGTGAGCCAGCACTCGGGGGCGGTGGTGCGGGCGCTGAGGGAGCTGCTCGACGCAGCGGGCGCGATGGAGGAGGCCTGCGGCATCACCGTGCGGCTCACCGCCCAGTACGTGCAGATCTACCAGGACCAGGTGACCTGCCTCCACACTGGCACCCCCGTCGCCCTCCGCGAGGCCTCTCCCGGTGCGCCGGTGCTGCTGCAGGGCGCCGCCGAGGTGCCGCTGAGCGGGCTGATGGATGCCGCGGAGCTGCTGCGCGGCGGCGAGGAGCGGAAGCGGTACGCCGAGACGGCGATGAACCACCGCTCTTCGCGCGCGCACACGGTGCTGGCGGTGCGTGTGGCGCAGGCGCGGGGCGACCTGGAGGTCTCTTCGCAGCTGCACCTGGTGGACCTCGCTGGGTCCGAGCGCGTGAAGAAGTCGCGCGCCACGGGCGGGCGGCTCGTGGAGGCCGTCGGCATCAACTCCTCCCTCATGGTGCTGGGGCAGTGCATCGCGGCGCGGGTGGAGAGCCGGCCCCACGTGCCTTACTACGAGAGCAGGCTCACGCTGCTGCTCCGCTCGGCGCTGGGCGGCAACTCGCGCACGTCGGTCGTCATCTGCTGCCACAAGGATTCCGCCCACGGCGACGAGACCCTGCAGTCCTTGAGCTTCGGCGAGCGCTGCGCCGCGGTGAGCACGCGCGCCTACGCGGCCATGGCCAGCTCCACCTCGGAGGCCCTGGCCGCGGTGGACGCTGCCCTGCAGGAGGTGGCCGGCCAGATCCGCGGGCTGGAGCAGAGAGGCAAGGGCGCGCTGCCCGCTTGCGAGCGCCTGCGCGGGCGCCACGCGGCGCTGAAGCAGCGGCGCGCCAAGCTGGCCGGCAGCACGGCCGCCGAGGGCGGCGCGTAGGTTGCCGCCGCCGTGGGCGCGCACGCTACTGGCACTGGTCCCCGCCCCGCCCAGGGCCTCCCGCCCCTCCTCCTCTCCTCCTCCTCCTCCTCCCCCTCCTCCCTCCTCCTCCTCCTCTTCCTCCCCTCCTCCTCCTCCTCCTCCTCCCTCCCTCCTCCTCCTCCTCCTCCTCCTCCTCCTCCTTCCTCCTCCTCCTCCTCCTCCTCCTTCTTCCCTCCTCCTCCTCCTCCTCCTCCTCCTCTCCTCTGTCCTCCTCCTCCTCCTCCCTCTCCCTCCTCCTCCTCTCCTCCTCCTCCTCCTCCTCCCTCCTCCTCCTCCTCCCCTCCTCCCTCTCTCCTTCCTCCTCCTCCTCCTCCTCCTCTTCCTCCTCCTCCTCCTCTCGTAGGTACGGTCGCTCCTCCCCGTCCTCCCTCCATCCTTCCCTTGGTGCATGTGCGCGCGACGCACGCCGGCTGGTCTGCGACCGCAGACGACCGACCTCGGAGCCACGGTGCTCCAGGCGCGCCTCTCTGCCGTCTGATGGCCTGCGTGCCCACCGCGCGAAGAGAGCGACCGAGACCAGACTTGGAAGCACTCAACAAAAAGTACACACCCTCGGGAGAGCCGCGTTCCCAGATTGAGACATTGAGCAACCGACTGTCTCTTCGATTCTTCCATTTGGGAAGGTCGGGATTGATGTTTCTAGTTTTGGCTTCTTCCAGCCTGGGGAGTCCAGGCTAAAATTTCAAACTTCCTATGTTTCAGTTCCGAGAGTCCAGGACTGACATTTTCACTTATTGAAGAGTTCAGATTCTTTTACACTTTGATCAAACTAAACTTCTTTATCTAACGGTTGTTTGGCCGAAGTTCTCTCGAAGCCCCTAAGAGAGCGGAAGGACCCGATCCTTTGGGACGACGCTCGCAAGTGTTGTGCTTTGGCGGTAGTATCAAGGATTAAAGTGTAGTTCCCTTCATCAGCGTGGTCTTAGGGTCTGCAGACTGTTCCACGTATCTGCGTCGAGCCCGCAGCTGTCATTCCCGTACGGACCCGATTCCATTCATTTGCATAGTCAGAGTGAGGGGGCCGAACGGTCATTCACTGTCCCTGGGTGCGTGGCTGAAGTGGAATTCCGCGGTGCGGATTCTCGTTGTTGTTGTTTGTTGTTGTTTGTTGTTGTTTGTTGTTGTTTGTTGTTGTTTGGTGTTGTTGTTGTTGTTGTTGGTGTTGGTGTTGTTGTTGTTGTTGTTGTGGTTGTGGTTGTTGTTGTTGTTGTTGTTGTTGTTGTTGTTGTTATTGTTGTTGTTGTTGTTGTTGTTGTTGTTGTTGGTGTTGTTGTCGTCGTCGTCGTTGTTGTCGGTGTTGTTGCTGTTGTTGTTGCTGCTGCTGCTGTTGTTGTTGTTGTTGATGTTGCTGTTGTTGTTGTTGTTGTTGTTGTTGGTGTTGTTGTTGTTGTTGTTGAACATTCTTACTTCTAAAGAATAATTATTGTTGGGGCCCCTGGTGCACGACCCCCCCGCCGCGCCTAGGCCGCAGCCTCATTTTCATCATTTTCGTGAGGAAGTCTCAGGCAAAACGGGTTGGTCCGGATCCGGTTGTGTTGTTACGATCGGTTTTCCCTTGCAAAAAATAAGCTAAAGTGGACATTTCTTGTTCTAACATAACCAAACTTCAAGAATCCCTTGCAAAAAATAAGGTAAAGTGGACATTCGCGCGCGCAAGACGAAATCCTTCCAAAACCTTAGTTTTCGTAGCGATTTTAACATAAAAACATCAAAAAAACAATGGTTTTTCAAAAAAAAAATGTCAAAATTTCATCCCGCGCGCTCTTGCGGATTCGTAGGAAACCCAACACTTTTTAAACATTTCTGTCAAACGGGCTTTTGCGAGCAACTTTTTCGAACTTCTGCGACAACGGTTGCGCACCTGCCAGGGCCATCATCCCTGTCAAATAATACCATGCGGGACACATTCGTTTTTTCTTCGCGCGCGCACGCCGTCGTCGTCGGCCGCGGGGCCCTGAATAGTAGCCACGGTCGTCCGCATGCCACGAAGTGAAGTGTCCGAACGTCATAGGGCGGGAAGCTGGGTGTGGGTGGTGGCGAAGAGTCGTTTGGAAATTTGGTAGAGCTTGAACCGGCCCCCCCACAAAGTGGGGGTATTGCCCGCCTCCTATGAAAACCCTGGCACTGGTGAGAACGGAGTGTCCCCACGTGCTAGTAATTGTTGTTGTTGTTGTTGTTGTTGAACATTATTTATTCTAAAGAATAATTATTGTTGGGACCCCTGGTGCGCGACCCCCTCTGCCGCGCCTAGGCCGCAGCTACATTTTCATCATTTTCGTGAGGAAGCCTCAGGTAATACGATGTCATCAAGATCCGGTTGTTTTGTTCCCCCCCGCTGTCCCTTGCAAAAAACACTATAAAATGAAATTTCTTGTTCTAAAATAACCAAACTTCAAGAATCCCTTGCAAAAAATAAGGTAAAGTGGACATTCGCGCGCGCAAGACGAAATCCTTCCAAAACCTTAGTGTTCGTAGCGATTTCAACATAAAAACATCAAAAAACCAATGGTTTTTTTTTTTTAAAAAAAAAAGTGTCACAATTTCATCCCGCGCGCTCTTGCGGATTTGCAGGAAACCCAACTTTTTTAAACATTTCTGTCAAACGGGCTTTTGCGATCAACTTCTTCACGTGCTTCGAACTTCTCCAACAACGGTTGCGCACCTGCCAGGGCCATCATCCCTGTCAAATAATACCATGCGGGACACATTCGTTTTTTCTTTCCGTGCGCACGCCGAAATCTTCAAAAACCATTGGGTTTCGTAGGAATTTTAGCACCGCGCAACATAAAATCATTTTTCGCACCGTAGGCCCTTCAAATCGTCGTCGTCGTATACTAAGCTAGTTTCCACAAGATGTTACCACAAGAAGTCATTGAAACCATGCGCCAGTGTAGTAGCCACGGTCGTCCGCATGCCACGAAGTGAAGTGTCCGAACGTCATAGGGCGGGAAGCTGGGTGTGGGTGGTGGCGAAGAGTCGTTTGGAAATTTGGTAGAGCTTGAACCGGCCCCCCCACAAAGTGGGGGTATTGGCGGGCGTCGTATGAAAACCCTGGCACTGGTGAGAACGGAGTGTCCCCACGTGCGGGTAAAATGTTGTTGTTTGTTTGTTGTTGTTGTTTGTTGTTGTTGTTGAACATTATTACTTCTAAAGAATAATTATTGTTGGGCCCCTGGTGCACGCCCCCCCGCGCGCCTAGGCCGCAGCCACATTTTCATCATTTTCGTGAGGAAGTCTCAGGCAAAACGGGTGTGTCCGGATCCGGTTGTTTTGTTGATCCGCTTTCCCTTGCAAAAAACAAGCTAAAGTGGACATTTCTTGTTCTAACATAACCAAACTTCAAGAATCCCTTGCAAAAAATAAGGTAAAGTGGACATTCGCGCGCGCAAGACGAAATCCTTCCAAAACCTTAGTGTTCGCAGCGATTTTAACATAAAAACATCAAACAACCAATGTTTTTTCAACAAAAAACTGTCAACATCTCATCCCGCGCGCTCTTGCGGATTCGTAGGAAACCCAACACTTTTTAAACATTTCTGTCAAACGGGCTTTTGCGAGCAACTTTTTCGAACTTCTGCGACAACGGTTGCGCACCTGCCAGGGCCATCATCCCTGTCAAATAATACATGCGGGACACATTCGTTTTTTCTTCGCGCGCGCACGCCGTCGTCGTCGGCCGCGGGGCCATGAATAGTAGCCACGGTCGTCCGCATGCCACGAAGTGAAGTGTCCGAACGTCATAGGGCGGGAAGCTGGGTGTGGGTGGTGGCGAAGAGTCGTTGGGAAATTTGGTAGAGCTTGAACCGGCCCCCCCACAAAGTGGGGGTATTGCCCGCCTCATATGAAAACCCTGGCACTGGTGAGAACGGTGTGTCCCCACGTGCTAGTAATTGTTGTTGTTGTTGTTGTTGTTGTTGTTGTTGTTGTTGTTGTTGTTGTTGTTGTTGTTGTTTGTCGTCGTCCCACCCGCAACCCGCCCCGCGACCCACCCGCGACCCACCCCGCGACCCACCCCGCGACCCACCCCACGACCCACCCCGCGACCCACCCACCCCGCGACCCGCCCGCGGCCCACCCCGCGACCCACCCCGCGACCCACCCCGCGACCCACCCCACGACCCACCCCGCGACCCACCCCGCGGCCCGCCCGCGGCCCACCCCGCGACCCACCCGCGACCCACCCGCGACCCACCCGCGACCCACCCCGCGACCCGCCCGCGGCCCACCCCGCCACCCACCCGCGACCCACCCGCGACCCACCCGCGACCCACCCCGCGACCCACCCGCGACCCACCTTCGACCCACCCCGCGGCCCGCCCGCACCCCACTTCGGACCAAACTTATGGGGAGGAATGTGGTACCATTTGTCGGCGTCTGCGGCGGGCTTTTTTTGCATTCCTTCCAGGCGGGGTGGCGGGGATGCCGCGACCCAGCCCCGATGACCAACTCGCGACCAACTCGCGACCAACCCGCGACCCAAACCACGTTCAGGGTACAAACCACATTTTTCGGTGCCTGCGGCGGGCATCTTTTGCATTTGTTCTAGGTGGAGAGACCGCGGCCCACCCGCGACCACGTTCAGGGTACAAACTACATTTTTCGGCGCCTGCGGCGGGCATCTTTTGCATCCGTTCCCGGTGGAGAACCCGCGGCCCACCCGCGACCCAAACCACGTTCAGTGTACAAACCAATGTTTGTTGGCGCCTGCGGCGGGTTGCTTCTTGCATTCCTTCCAGGTGTAGGTGGAGAGCCCGCGACCCACCCGCGACCTAAACCACGTTCACTGAACAAACCAATTCCGCGCAAACGCGGCGGCGGATTTTCACATGCCGTCTGAGCCCGCAAGGACCTCTTCAAGCCCCGCGCATCCACACCAGCCCGTCCAGCAACTTTGCCCTGGCGAGTTGCCTTGATCAGAGAAGGCGGGAAGCATCAAGTGGAAAAGAGGACTGCGTTGCAGTTATCTTGGGAAAGGAGGGGGAGGCACGAGGCGTAAGCAGGGGACGAGGAGAACGCGGCAGAAGAGAGGATGTAAGGATAATGTGGAGAGAGAAAAGGAGGAGGAGCAGGAGGATGAGGAGGGGGAGGAGGGGAAGGAGGAGGACGAAGAGGGGGAGGAGGGGGAGGATGATGATGATGGACGACAACGGGAGGACGATGATGGAGGCCGATGAGGGGGAGGACGACAATGGGAGGACGATGATGAAAGGACGAGGGGGGGAGAGGGAGGACGAGGAAGAGGAGGAGGAGGAGGAGGACGAGGTGGAGGAGGAGGATGACGATGACGATAAGGACGAGGAAGAGGAGGAGGAGGAGGAGGAGGATGAGGAGGAGGAGGAGGAGGAGAGCGCCATCGACAGGGAAGGTGGGGGCCACGAGGTCCGCCGCCTCGACGACCCCCGCGTCGCCCGCGCCCGCCCCCTCACTCTTATCCGCAATTGTGGGGTGCTACGGTACCCTAAACAGTGCTTGCGCTCAGGGGTTCTCGTTGTGCTCTTTGAAGGTGGGGTATGCCGAGGTTTCGCCGACTGCCCGCCCGTGGACGCCTCGCGGGCGCCCCGCGCTAGGGGGGGGCGTTAAGCCAAGGTTTCGCCTGGTGCCCGCCCGTGGGCGCCGCGTGCGTGCGTGCGTGCGTGCGTGTGCGTGTGTGTGTGTGTGTGTGTGTGTGTGTGTGTGTGTGTGTGTGTGTGTGTGTGTGTGTGTGTGTGTGCGTGTGGGTGTGTGTGTG
>CAUYUJ010020522.1:12500-22439 GCA_963575745.1 Prorocentrum cordatum | reverse complement strand
GCATGCTGAAGTCGTAGGGTGAAAGTTGAGAGGCGAAAGACAGGAGTGGCCACTGCGATGCAGGGCTGCCAGTCGCGGGCGAAACGTCCTGGCTCAGGGGCACGTGAGTGCGTGGAGCGGGCGATGCACCCTGGCCTGCACGCCCTGGCGGGACTGATTGTGCCAGCACCAGCTGATGTACCCTGCCATCCAGCTCCCGCCCCCTCCCGCCAAATCCACCGATCCCACCCATGCCAACTCCCGTAGTGAGGTCCACGAGGGTGTGGGGAGGGCCCATGCACAGAGACACGTGTCGGGTTTCATGCAAACGCCCTCCAAGCTAGGTGATGAGCGAGTGAGGGCGAGGTAGGCATGTCAGGCTCAGCAGGTACGGTTGACAGCGCCACTGTAGTTCTTGTGCCTCTCCCCCGGAGATGCCCCGCAGGGCTCCAAAGCAGGGTATGAGGCTAAGTGTGCCACGGTGCAGACGTGTACTTGGGCTTGTCGGTCGGTGGTGCTTTGCGTGGTGGTAGTGGGTCGTCGTCAATGCGCTTCTGTACATCTACAAGGTACTGCTCGCACTGCTGCTGGTTTTCTCGAATCCTGTTAAGGTATTCTGTCAGAGTTGCTGTGTCGTAGTTGTTGATGTTGTGTGATGTATTGTCATATGTGGGTGCTGGAGTCGATTCCCATTGTCCATCTTCCATAGGTGGTCGCGTTTTGGGTTGGAAGCAAGCTGCAATGCTTGCCTGTGTCTGTGGCGTTCGCTGTGCCGGTGGAATGTCGGCTGGCCATCCGAGCTTGGCCGTCGACGTACCAGGCAGTGGGCAGACACCAGGTAATCTGAGCTTGGGTGTTAGTAGCGGATGCTGCGGAAGATGGTCGGTAGGGTGGTTTGGGACGTCGTTCGAGATCGTGGCTGCAGTCGCGGCGTCTTCTGACATGTCGTGAGTCCCCGCTCTGTTGGTGGAACTAGTTGGTTGCCATGGTGTTATGCTTGCAGGGCTGGTGTCTGGGAGCCCACGCTGCTCACATATGAGCTTAAAGTAGAGGGGCTGCTCATGCTGTGTGGTGTGTGCTGCGTTGGTGGCTCGTACGGTACAGCTGATCCTGCCCAGTACTGCAGCTGTCCTGGGCAGGGCCACCGCCCAGTCGCTTTTTTGGGGAAAGTGTGCAGCCACCGCGGTACGTGTGTGCGTGCCGCAGTCGATCTGGTTCCTCCGAGCGAACGAGCGAGCGAACGAACGGAACGACATCGTGCCGTCGGAGATCCGGGGTCCTGCCGCGCCCCGCGCCCGCGCAGGCGCGGGAGCGCGCCCGCCACTTCCGCGGCACCAGGCCGGAGCCCTCGCCGCGCCCGCCGCCTCCGGCGCCCTCGCCGCCCCCGCAGAGGCCGCGCGGGGGGGGGGCGCCCGCGGGGGGGGGGGGGAGGGCGCCGTGGCCGCCGCAGGGCCCCGCGCGCTTCGAGGATCGAGGGTCGAGCAGTCGCAGTAGCAGCAGCCGTCGCCGGGAGGGCCCGCGGGGGGGGGGGGGGGTCCGGACCGGCGAGGTCGCGTGGTGATCTGCGTAGGACGTACCTCAGCTGGGCCTCCCAGAAGCCCACGAAAGTGGCGACAGTTTCGCAGATCGCACCCCCCCAGGGGGCGGCGAGGTGTTGTGGTGATCCGCGTATGACGTCACTCCGCTGGCCCCAGCTCGCAAGCCGCTCTCATCATGGTCGCCCGTTTTTTTAAACCTGGAGCCTGCGTGAGGGTGTTTCACCCGCTCTTGGCTGCGACGTTGGGTGCATTTTCGTGACCCGAGGGGGTCTGGGCCTAACTTTGCCCCAGGACCATGAGGAGAAGTAGCAGCAGGAAGAGAAGGAGGATCAGGACCAGAACCTAGTCGAAGATGAGGAGGAGGGCGAACAGAAGGAGGAGGAGGAGGAGGAGGAGGACGAAAACGAGGAGGAGGAGGAGGAGGAGGACGAAGGTACACACAAGACGTATCAACGATGTTGCAGTAAATCTTCCCTCCAAGTTTCCTCTTCATAGGTCCCCGCGAAGAGTCTTTTTTACTAAGGGACGTGCCCCGATAGAAGACAGCCTTCTGAGTATTTTACTCCGTGCCACAACATCATTCCTGGGATTTCAACGCCGCGAATCAACGTAATGTTTGCGTCATGGCGATCATGCAAACTGCCAGAACACCATTCCTGGGACTTCAGCACCGCGAATCAACGTGACTGTTGCGCCTTGACAGTCCTACGTCGTGCCGAAATACGATGTCCGGGACGTCAACCAGACGAACACTTGCATGTGTTGTCACTCTTGAAACGAACGTGCGCGGCGCTAATGCGAGAAATACATTTCGAAACGATACTGCCCTCCATCCGTGAAGCTCTTGCGAAGTTTCAAGGCGAATGTGCGTGGCGACCAGGCGAGAGCCACATTTTGAAATCGGCCCGCCCTCCATCCGTGCAGCTCTGGCAAAGTTTCAAGGCGAATGTGCGTGGCGCTCAGGCGAGAGCCACATTTTGAAAACCTCCCGCCCTCCATCCGTGAAGCTCTTGCTAACTTTCAAGGCGAATGTACGCGGCGCTCAGGCGAGAGCCACATTTTGAAAACCACCCGGCCTCCATCCGTGAAGCTCCTGCGAACATTCAGCTCAAGGACCATAACTGGTGAGGAAGTATTAGAAGAAACGCGCAGCCCGCCCAACAGACACTCCTCGGGATGCGACATGGAGGAGGTGTACATTATGTCTAAGGAAAGAAGGAGGGAGGAGAAGGACGAGGAGGTTGCGTGTTGCGCTGCGCCAGTCAGGTGTAATTTGGTTGTCTCTGGCCTAAGTCGGCCTCTTCACTTTTCCTAGCCACAGGACGCAGCGATGATATTTTTGTTCTCATCAACAAGGATGGAGGAGGAGGAGGAGGAGGAGGAGGAGGTGACGCTTCAGGCGCCTGTTGGTACCTCTGCAGCCTGCGCAAGAAATTACCCTGGCGACGTACCCAACACCTGCGCAATGCGGGGCATGAGAAGCTTGGGATACGTTATACGGAAGTGATGACGTGACATGGGCTCATATATATATATATATATATATATATATATATATGCGAGCGGCATTCGTGAAGCTCGCAGCTCGTCAAGGATTGCGAGGTCCCGCTCAGATCTGCGCGGTGCCTCACTCCGCTGGACCCGCCACCAGCCTTTGAAAGTAGCGACAGAGGTCCCGCTCAGATCTGCGCGGTGCCTCACTCCGCTAGACCCACCAGCAGCCCTCGAAAGTGGCGACGGTTTCGCAGATCGCACCCCCCCAAGGACGGCGAGGTCCCGCTCAGATTTGCGCGGTGCCTCACTCCGCTGGACGCCCTCGAAAGTGGTGGCAGTTTCGCAGATCGCCATGCTGGCCTCCCAAACAGCCATCGAAAGTGGCGACAGTTTCGCAGATCGCAGCCCCCCAGGGACGGCGAGGTCCCGCTCAGACCTGCGTGGTGCCTCACTCCGCTGGACCAGCCCCACCAGCAGCCTTCGAAAGTGGCGACAGTTTCGCAGATCGCAGCCCCCCAGGGACGAGGTCCCGCTCAGATCTGGGCGGTGCCTCACTCCGCTGGACCCACCAGCAGCCCTCGAAAGTGGTAACAGTTTCGCAGAATGCGATGCTGGCCCCCCAAGCAGCCCTCGAAAGTGGCGACAGTTTCGCAGATCGCAGCCCCCCAGTCACGGCGAGGTCCCGCTCAGATTTGCGCGGTGCCTCACTCCGCTGGACTCACCAGCAGCCCATGAAAGTGGCGACAGTTTCGCAGATCGCAGCCCCCCAAGGACGCCGCGGTCCCGTTCAGGTCTGCGCGGTGCCTCACTCCGCTAGACCCACCAGCAGCCCTCGAAAGTGGCGACAGTTTCGCAGATCGCAGCCCCCCAGGGACGGCGAGGTCCCGCTCAGATCCGCGCGGTGCCTCACTCCGCTGGACCCACCAGCAGCCCTCGAAAGTGGCGACAGTTTCGCAGATCGCAGCCCCCCAGCGACGGCGAAGAGAGGGCAGGAGGCGAGAGGAGGCGGGAGGCGGGAGGAGAAGGAGGAACGCGACCACAGTGCTCTATTCAAAACGAATACCCAACCAAGGAGGGTTGGGAAAAAAAAGGAAGAGGGAGGAGGAGGAGGAGGAGGAGGAGGAGGAGGAGGAGGAGGAGAAGGAGGAGGACGAGGAGGACATGTTTTGACATTCGCTTCGGGGCTGAACTAAAGCTCAAGCACGTTCCGCGGACAGCAACTGACCCCCAGTCCAAGCCTGGGGCGTTGCCAGTTCCGAGTCGGCGCCAAGAACCCTACCCCAGGAGGAGGAGAGGAGGAGAAGGACATGCATGAAACACAACTCGCCCGGGTTAAACGCTGCCCACCTTCTAATGGGCCGTTCCCAGGCCAGAACAGAAACAATGCAGAACTTCCCCAGAACGGGGCGGAGAAACCCATCCCACCCACCAGTGACCCCCTCCCCAGACAAGAGCAATCCCTGAACGCCAACTTGCAGGTTCGGACTGTCGAGCATGGTGAGACCATGGCAAGACCCGCCAGGGAAGGCCACTTGCTTTCGCCTGTGACCTGGCTGCCAATTCCTTGAACTGTCTGGAGGGAGGAAGGAGGGAGGGGGGAAGAAGAAGGACAAGGGAAGGGGAAGGAGATCAAGACTGCAAAGCACTGGGGTAAACTTTCTTCCCACATACTAATGGGAGTCCCCTAGCAGAGCGAGACCTCCGTTCCCCAAAGGGTAGAGAGAATACTAGGGGATTACTTTGCCAGACTTTCTTGGACCCCTGAAAAGTAACATAAACTGGGCTGAATGCAGCTGCCCAACTAGCGCATGAAGAAGAAACTGCAGGTAAGCTACCTGCTTCACAGTTCTGCCGATCTGGCCAAGGAAACAACGTGAAGGTAAAAGAACGCTGGGTAGCTGACAACTGTCCTACCCAAACGAAAGGACCAACACAAAAGGATTCTACCAAAACCTGTAGCCGATTAATTATGCTCACTAAGCCAATACTCAAGTTGCCATTTAGCCCAAGATGCAATAAACATTCTGCCGCTGAAAGAAAGTTGGATACTACCAACATGTTTGCTCCAATTACTTTGAAGAAGTGGAGTCTGAGCTGGATCTGCTCCTCCTAAGAACAGGCGCACTGCCTGAAGCTGCGTTTTGATTCTTAACACGATTGAGCTCCTCCTGGAGTGTCTCTAGCTTCTGCTGGAGGTGCTTGATCTTGATATCCTGGAGACCACACTTTAACTCCAGCAGTTTTGAACTGGACGGGGCAGAACCACTGGAAGGGGCGGCATCGCTGTGCCCAACCTTTGCACGCTTACTAGCGTGCTCTGGAGAAGTCGAACGAGGACTGTCGACATGTTTACTGGCAGAAGGTGAGTCGGACACGCTATCGCTGTCCAAAACTGGAAGCTTGTCTTCCTTCTTGGTGATCTGAACCTTTACCTTAGGCTCCACATTGAATTTCTCGCATACTGCCAAATAAAGAAACTGTTCCTGCCCTTTGTACTTGTCCAAGAAATGGTCCAACTGATCCAGCATCTGCGGTTCGTACTGCTGGAAGACATCCGAGATCAAAAGCTTGAACTGATGCCTGACTTTGAAATCCTGGCCCTGCTCTCTGTCGGCTTCTACCTGACGAGCGGCCTTATCTTTGGGATTGGCCTTCACTGCCACAAGAGGCGGCGGTGGCTGCGTCTTCTCACTGTCGGCTTCTACCTGAACAGTGGGCTTGTGTTTGGACTGAGACTTCTCCCTGCCAACGACTACCTCAGCCTTGATCCTTTCTGTGCGACCAGACTTCGCTGCTGACGGTGGTGGCGGAGGTGGGGGAAGTGGTTGGGAACTCTTCCCATGCCACGGAAGGCCGCACTTACATAACGGCTGAGAAGCAATTCTATTAGGCCAGATTCAACAGTCTGGTCTGCCACGCGGGCAAAGTAACTTTGAATGCGACTCAACAGGAGCTCCTACTCCTTCTTTGCGAACCCAAGGCGTCCTGGAAGACATGGCGGAAACTGCGGCGCGTGGGTGTAGAAGAAAAGAAAGGGGCAGGCTGCTCCTGCCCAGCTGGCTTGAGCGGTGGCAACTTGAGCCAAAATGGCTACGGGGGAGGACGAGGAAGAGGAGGAGGAGGAGGAGGAGGAGGAGGAGGAGGAGGAGGAGGAGGTTGCGTGTTGCGTACCGGGGCGGCTGAGCTGGTGCCTGGCCTCGGCTGGCGCCTGCCAGTAGCCTTCGAGGCCCCCCCCCCGCTTGCGGTCCTCCCGCCCCGCCGAGAGAGGCACTCGCCCGGGCCGCCGCCTGGGGCCAGAGCGAGGCAGTCGCCGCCGCCGCCGCCCGGCTTCGGCTCGCCGAAGGCGCGCCCACGCGCGCGCGCTGGAGATTTGCTTGTGGCTTCTGCCAACACATGCGAGGTCCTGAACAAAAACAGGATCGATGGAGGTTTCTCGCCGTTGTCGGCTTCTGGCGGGGGCCCTCACCAGGCCCCTGGGGGCTAACAAAAAAAGGTTCGGGGTGAACAAACAACGTCCCCCGGGGGAATGGGTCTGGATTCCTGGAGCCCGCGCATGGAAAAAGTCAGGGCCTGGCGCGTTTGGGTTGCATACCAGTGCCGGCCACACGTAGGAGAGACCCTTCGCTGGAGTGATCTCTGGTGCGGGAACGATGGGCCCCCCGATCGCTGCATGCGACGCGATGGCAGCGGCCTGCGCGCTTGGTGGTGTCCCCAAATGCCCCCCCCCCTGAGGCCGCGCACCAAAGATCACCCTTGCCAAGGGTCACTCTTGAGTTCAGCCGATGGGGATTTTTTGTTGTTTACCCTCTTGGCCATAGCGCGCGTTATGGCCCCCTCACTCCCGCCCTGCACAGCGTAACGCTTCCCCCTCCCACAAGTGCATCCTCAGCGCTGCAGCAGTGCGTGCGGCACCACAGTCTGGGGTGCCAGACCCACACGGCGGGGGGAGGGCCTCCCGTTGTGACCCCCTCCCCTCCCCACCATGACGCCCATCGCCGCGAATGAAGCATGCTCCCTTGGGCGTTGGGCGCGGGGGCGGGAGAGGGCCCGGACCTCTGAAGTCTCGAGAAGCTCAGGGCTCAAGGCGGAGGTGCTTCGCCATGTTCGGCCTCTGGGGGCCCTCGCCGGGTCCCGGGACCGTCACAGAACGACTCGGGACGGAGAGCCGGCCTTGGGGAGCAGGCCAGCAACAGCCGGCGCTGGACGAGGAGCCAGCCCCGGGGGACGAGGTCCAGGCTTCCCCGTATTGAGAGGGGGCCTGGACCTCCTCGCCTTGTGAAGAATTCACGACGGAGGGTTACAGTCGGCCTTGATTAGTAGGTCGACCCTGCCAGGTCAAGGGTACCCTTCTGTGCTGTGCCTCGCGACCCGTGCCTTCTCACACTCCTGCGGCAATGTGGCCCTTGGAAGGGTCTTGAGTCCTCTCGCGTGTCCTCTCCGATCGAGCTCGACTGTATATTGCTACTTTCAAGTCCTGGAGGCCCTTTGGGCCTCGAGACCGTGACAACATCGGTTTAGGATGGAAAGCTGGTCCCAGGGAATGGGTCGAGACTTCTGGGTGTCGACGTTGTGGAGCGATAGCGGCGTCGGGGGTCTGGGCAGGGGGGATCGGGCGGTTGGCCTGGCGCAGAGGTGTGAGGGGTGGCAAGGCGGGAGGGCGGATTGGGGGTTGGCTTGGCACAGACGGAGGCGGAGTGGCAAGATGGGGGGACGGGGCCTGGGGAGCTGGCTTGGCGCAGAGACAGGCGGGGTGGCAAGAGGGGAGGGCGAACTGGCGGGTTGGCCCGGCGCAGAGGGAGGCGGGGTGGCAAGAGGGGAAGAGGGGTTCGGGAGTTGGCTTGGCGCAGAGGGAATCGTGCTGGTAAGAGAGCAGGAGCAAGATGAGGGCGAGGACAGGAGAAGGAGGAGGAGGAAGAGGAGGAAGAGGAGGAGGAGGAGGAGGAGTAGGAGGAGTAGGCGGAGGAGGAGAAGGAGGCCTCAGGGAGGGAGGAGGCCTGTCTCTCGGTCATGACTTGGTTCTTTGGCGGCCGTTCGGGACGATCTGGCCACACGCGGAACGCGGCTCGGCGAGGCGCAGCTGCTGGCAAGCACCCCGAGGTTGGAGGAGCTCCCAGGAGCTCGTGAAAACGCGGAAAACCTCCGCAGCCTCAAGCCGGGAGGTTCCCGCGGGAGGGGGCAGCTCTGAGCAGCATACAGCCTTTGAGAACGCCCGCGGCCGGCGAGGCGTTGCTGACACCGGTCTGGCACGATAGCTCTGCTCCAGGATTGAACGTTCAGCCCGTAACGATGGAGCAGAGCAGATCGCCCCCCGGTCTGCCCCGCGGAGATCTCGCCGAGAGCGGTCCAATATTCGCAAAGCGCCTACTCGCAAACATCCGGAAAAAGAACGTGTCTTCCTCTGTGTAGTTGCTCGTAGATCCCCCACGGCGGATCCAGGGCATTTGCGAGTAGCTACTCTGCGAGTAGTGGAACGCGCTCGTCATGGCGCCAACATCGCAGAGCGGAGGTCGACCGGAAGACGATCGGATGGGCCCAGCGTGTCCTGGAGAATTTCGTGCCGGATTTCGAGGCGAATGTCGTGCGGTTTTTTTTTGACCAGGAATGATCGGGCGCCCCGAAACGGTGCGGTGACCACCACCGTGCGGTGAGTCGGTGAGGATTCGGGGTCACCGCACGGTTTTGGGACTCGGGTCGTTCTCCGAGGACGTCTCGGGCGACAGGGGCCTCCGACGTCCCCAGACCGTGCGGTGACGGACCGTGCGGTGAGGTCTTGGGGGATTTCGAGGTCACCGCACGGTCTGTCACCGCACCGTTTCGGGACTCCCAAAGTGAAGACCCTCCTCCTCCTCCTCCTCCTCCTCCTCCTCCTCCTCCTCCTCCTCCTCCTGTCGACGATCGGCGAGCCGAGCTGCCGCCCGCCGGGGCGGGAGCGCGTGCGGCGGTGGGCAGGCCGCGCCCGAGAGGCAGGGCGCCTCCCGGCCAGGCAGGGCCGCCTGCGGCCGAGGCTCTGAGATGAGTCAAGCTATGGCGAAGCGTCCTGGCTCGCCTATAGCCCTGCCAAACCATGTTCTAAGGACCTCTTGCGGTTCCCACGACATTTTCTCAGAACATTTCTGGCTGGGACGGTCATGGTTTAAGACATCGGGTGTATGTTCTAAGAGCGCTGTTTTTGAGAGTTTTTGGGTTCTAAGAACATTTCGTGGTAGGAGTATGGGAATGCCAGGACGGTCGGTCCCTGCTCAAATAAGGAGCAGTCTAGGGCATTACAGGGCGTTCGGCACACGGTGACTTTCGCCTGCTTCAAGCCTGCTTCTGGCGCGACCTTCGAGATGCTGCTCTGCTGGAAGCGAGAGCACTGCTTCAGAGTGTCAGGGGCAAGGCCCAGCTAGCAAAGCAGCGGGCACAGGCCTTCCCCATTCATCTTCTCCCCCTGGATCCGTCAACGGTCCCGTTTGCGATGCTCCCGCTGATCGCTGGCATTCGGTAAAGGTGTTAAGTCGGGCGTGTCCCTCTACAGGAGGAATATTCAAACATAGGCCAAAACTAGTCAGGGGACGATTTTTTAATTATTGTTTGACCACTTTGGAGCATTTTTTGAATACTTTTTACTTTTCGTCCAAAATCCGCCTGTAGGAGGACACGTCCGACCTAAGTTCAGGCTCGGGAGGACCTCGATGTTCCTTCCGGGGAATCGTACGGCTCGAGTACGCCAGAACTCGGGTTTGCCGACGCTTCTTGACGAGCGCGTCCTGGTTTTTGACGGTCCTGTTTTCGAGGGATGTTTTTGCAGCGGGAGCTCGCGCCAAAATTCAGACTGGGTCTCGTCATTTTCATGATGGCCCCGTCAGGTCAACCCGAGTCCCCCGAGCCCGAGTCTTACGTCTCCCCGATCCTGAGGTCCTTCCATGGCTGTTCCTTTAACCCTCCT
>CAUYUJ010020522.1:5000-7500 GCA_963575745.1 Prorocentrum cordatum | reverse complement strand
GGTGATGGATGATGGTGATGGTGATGGTGATGATGATGGGGATGATGATGATGATGCTGATGACTGATAGCTGATGCTGATGCTGAAGGTGATGGATGATCATGATGATGATGATGATGATGTATGATTATGCTGATGATGATGATGCATGATGATGAGATGATGCTGATGATGATGATCGTGGTCGATGGTGGTGAGACATGATGATGCTTGGATGATGAGATTGATGATGGATGATGCATGATGATGGTTAGGCAGGCGGTGGTGATGACGATGATGATGATGATGATGATGATGATGATGGTGATGATGATGATGATGATGCAGTGAGATGATGCTGATGCCTGCCTGATGATCGATGATGCTGATGATGGTGATGTGATGATGATGATGATGATGATGATGATGATGATGCTGATGGTGTGTGATGGTGATGGTGATAGGTGATCCGGTGATGGGATGGTGATGAGGCTGCTGCTGTTACTGATGCTGCTGTTGCTGCATCGCCGTTGACTGATGAGAGAGAGGAGGCAGGAGGGGAGGAGGACGGAGGCGAGACGGCGGAGGAGGACGAGGAGGAGGAGGAGGCGCAGGAGGAGGAGGGAGGAGGAGGAGGAGGAGGAGGACCCAGAAGGACGTGATAAGAATTTGTGCCGTCCCCTGACCCCAGCCGCGGAGACATCTGGAACCTAGAGGCCCGACACCTCCCAGCACCTCCCCCTCGACCCTCGGGGGCGAAACAGGGCTGGAGGAGGAGGAGGAGGAGGAGGAGGAGGGGAGGAGGAGGAGGAGAGGAGGAGGAGGAGAGGAAGGAGGAGGAGGAGGAGGAGGAGAGGAGAAGGAGGTGAGAGAGCAGACAGGAAGCAGGAGGAGGAGGAGGAGGAGGAAGGAGGGGCAGGAGCAGCAGCAGGAGAAGGACGAGGAGGAGGACGAAGATGAGGAGGAGGAGGAGGAGAGGAGGAAGGAGAGGAGAGAGCAGGAGGCAGGAGGAAGAAGGGAGGAGGAGGAGGAGCAGAGGAGAGAGGAGGAGGAGGAGGAGGAGCAGGGAGGGAGGAGGAGCGAGGGGGAGAGGGAGGAGGAGGAGGAGGAGGAGGAGGAGGAGGAGGAGCGAGGAGGAGGAGGAGGAGGAGGCAAGAGGACGGAGGAGGAGCAGTAGTAGGAGGAGGAGGAGAAGGAGGAGGAGGAGGAGCGAAAAGCAGCAGCAGCAGCAGCAGCACAGCAGCAGCAGGAGAAGGACGAAGGGAGGACGAGGAGGAGAGGAGGAAGGAGGAGGAGGAGGAGGAGGAGGAGGAGTAGGAGGAGGAGGAGGAGGCGAGAGGAGGCGAGGAGGAGGAGGGGAGGAGGAGGAGGAGAAGGAGGAGGAGGAGGAGGATGGAGAGGAGGAGGAGGGGGGAGGGGGAGGAGGAGGAGGAGGAGGAGGAGGAGGAGGAGGAGGAGGAGAGGAGGAGGAGAGGAAGAGATTGAGGAGAGGAGGATGGAGGAGGAAGAGGATGGGGGAGGAGGAGAAGATCGCAGAGAGCAGAGGATTAGGAGGAGGAGGAGAAAAGTGGAGGGAGGAAGGAGGGAGGAGGAGGAGAGGAGGAGTGAGGAGGAGGCAAGAGAGGAGGGGGGAGGAGGAGGAGGAGGAGGAGGCAGGCAGGAGGAGGAGGAGGAGGAGGAGGAGGAGGAGGAGCAGGAGGAGGTGGAGGAGGAGGAGGAGGAGGGGAGGAGGAGGAGTTGGAGGAGGAGGAGGAGGAGGAGGAGGAGGAGGAGGAGGATCAGCAAGACAGAATGAGGAGGATAACAATCAAAAACGCTTCCTTGAGCACCGTGATAGCAGGACGAGATGAATCAGGAGGAGGAGGAGAAGGAGGAGGAGGAGGAGTCTAATATCGAGCTCACCCCCCCCGCCCCATCCTCAGGATTGTTGGGTGTGGGATGCTCAAGTGTGCGCGCGCGCCGCCCAGATCTCAGCCCCCCCAATTCTTGCCTCGCCTGCGCCCTGGGGGGTACGAGTGTCCTCCTCCGCCTCTGCCCCCACGCGGCGCCCTTCAAAGGGGGAAGGCGTCATGCGACGCATCGGCGGGGGTCTCGCTTTGCGACTGGTGGCGCCTCGGGGCGCCGTCAGGGCACGTGGGAACCGGGATCAAGACAGCGCGGCGCGTCACGCGCGGCGACGCATCGCATCGACGTGGGTACTGTCAGGAACTTTGGCTCACCGTGTCGCTCTGCCAGTTCTGGCCCACCACGCCTCGGCGCGACACGCTATCCACTCCCAGCCCCCGGGCGTCCATGTCCCGAGCCTTCCCGAACCTCCCGCCGCGCGGAGCGGAGCAACACGCGATCCGCTCGCAGGGCACAGCGTGTCGCCGAGTCGCCACGCTGAGCAACAGTGCTTGACCGCAGGTGATGTCGTGTAGCCTCGCGCAGATCTGCTCGAACTTGAACCCATCCGGGGCGTGTTGTTCGCAAGGGATCGCGCGTCGCCGGGGCCGCCTCCGCGACGCGCTGAGCGACAATT
>CAUYUJ010020522.1:0-2500 GCA_963575745.1 Prorocentrum cordatum | reverse complement strand
GCGCGTGGTTCTAGTGTTACGATTAGGCGTTTAGGCCATGGGGGGTGCACACGACGCCGACGCCATTGTCCTCCTCCTCCTCCTCCTCCTTGTCCTCCTCCTCCTCCTCCTCCTGCTCCTGCTCCTCCTCCTTCCTCTTGTATGCCGACCCATCCTCTTTGTCACCCTTGTCTTTCTGATGTGCCAGCGATGTTTGGCGACATTTCCCTGGGGGTTGCCCTCGCTGACGGCTTTCTCGTTGCCTACAGCGATCTCTGGCGAGCTCTTCCAAGAATGACGCTCGTTAGATGCTGCCCTGTAGGGGGGCAAAAACGGGTCCTTGCAGCATCCCTTCGCGCCAGCAAACGACGACGACGACCGACCGACCGATCGACCAACCGACCATCCGACCGACCGACCGACCGAACGACCATGACCACGACCACGGCCGCGACCACGACGACGACGACGGCGACGACGACGACGACGACGACGACGACGACGACGACCACGACGACCACGACGACGACGACGACGACGACCACGACGACGACGACGACGACGACGACGACGACGACGACGACCTCGTCGTTGTCGTCGTTGACCGGCCTTCTGAGAAGTCCCGCCGCCTTCTGAGAAGGACTTCTCCTTCTCATTTCCCCCCCTCGCTTGCCGCCAAGAGGTGGGGGTTGCGCGGGCCCTTGCAACAGCCCGCTCTTGGCAGGTCGCGGTCCATGCCTGCCACGTCGAGGGAGCAGGAGGTCTCGATGAGGCACGCAAAGGCGCGCCCTCGAGCTCTTCCCCGCGCCACTCTCGGCGCGCCAGGGCGAGGAGGACGATGATGAAGAGGAGGAGGAGGAGGAGGAGGCGGAGGAGGGGAGGAGGAGGAGGAGGAGCTGGAGGAGGAGGAAGGGGAGGGGAGGAGGAGGAGGAGGAGGAGGAGGAGGAGGAAGGAGGAGCCGGAAGGTGCCCCCAGGCTTTTGTAGAGGGGGGTTGGGGGGGTGGCGACGGCAGGATGAGGGCGCAGAGGAGGAGCGTGGCGAGGTTAGAGGGAGGAGGAGGAGGAGGAGGAGGAGGAGGAGGGGAGAGGAAGGAGGAGGAGGAGCAGGAGGAGCAGGAGAGCAGGAGGAGGAGGAGGAGGAGGGAGGAGGAGGAGGCGGGAGAAGATAGAGGATGAGGAGGAGGAGGAGGAGAGGAGGAGGAGGAGGAGGAGGAGAGGAGGAAGAACAAGGAGAGGAGGGAGAAACAAGAGGGGGAGGAGGAGAAAGAAGGTAGAGAGGTGGAGGAGGAGGAGGAGGGAGGAGGAAACAGGGGATGAGGAGGAAGAGGAGGAGAGGAGGGGAGGGTGAGAGGAGGAGAGGGGGAGGGGGAGGAGGAGGACGAGGAGCAGGACGACGAGGGAGAGAGGAGGGAGGAGGAGGAGGAGGAGAGAGGAGGAGGGGGGAGGAGGAAGGAGGAGGGAGGAGGAGGAGGAGAGGAGAAGGGGGAGGAGGAGGAGGAGGAGGAGGGGGAAGGGGGGAGGGGAGGGGGGGGAGGGGAGGGGGAGGAGGGGGAGGAGGAGGAGGAGAAGGAGGAGGAACGGGGGGCGGGGGGGAGGAGGAATCATATGCATAAACTTGCGACGAAACATAAAGAGGAGGAGAAGGAAAAAGATGAAGAACAACAGGAGGAGGAGGCATACCAGGAAGAGCAAGAGGAGGCGGATGCGGAGGAGGAGGACGAGGCGGAAGAGGAGGCGGAGGAGGAGGAGGAACAGATGAGAGGAGGAGGAGGAGGAGGAGGACAATGCGGAGGAGGAGGAGGTAGATGAGGAGGAGGTAGAGGAGGAGGATTCATAGGAGGAGTAGGGTTATGAGGGTGCTGATGATAGATCGAAGGAGAAACATTATAATTCGACTACGGAACGTAGGAATAGTATGTACGCGAAGAAGAAGGACACGACGACGAACATTACGAATAACATGTTTAATGCTAATACAAATGAGACGAATACTGCCCACATAAATATTAATGTTAGTAATAATCATATGTACAGTAGTGGTAGTAGTCGTAGCCGTCGTAGCCGTCTGAGTAGTAGTAGTAGTAGTAGTAGTAGTAGTAGTAGTAGTAGTCGTTGTAGTAGTAGTAGTAGTAGTAGTAGTAGTAGTAGTAGTAGTAGTAGTAGTAGTAGTAGTAGTAGTAGTAGTAGTAGTAGTAGTAGTAGTAGTAGTAGTAGTAGTAGTAGTAGTAGTAGTAGTAGTAGTAGTAGTAGTAGTAGTAGTAGTAGTAGTAGTAGTAGTAGTAGTAGTAGTAGTAGTAGTAGTAGTAGTAGTAGTAGTAGTAGTAGTAGTAGTAGTAGTAGTAGTAGTAGTAGTAGTAGTAGTAGTAGTAGTAGTATTAGTAGTAGTAGTAGTAGTAGTATTAGTGGTAGTAGTAGTAGTAGTAGTAGTAGTAGTAGTAGTAGTAGTAGTAGTAGTAGTAGTATAAGTAGTAGTAGTAGTAGTAGTAGTAGTAGTAGTAGTAGTAGTGCAGTAGTGGTAGT